>PVJI01001266.1:0-82729 GCA_004026765.1 Micronycteris hirsuta
AGCTAAGGGGGAGGTGGGAGGCTGGGGGGAGGTGGGGGGAGGGGGGAGGGGAGGGAGAGGATGCAAATAACTGTAATTGAACAACAATAAAGTAATTAAAAAAAGTATATACAAGGACATTGGTCATAGTATTAAATTTATTAATAAAGTAATAAAATAATTTTAATGTTTGACAAAAGAAAAATGCATTAAACATGAATAAAGTCACTTTTTACTCCTTTTTCCTCTTTTGTTCTTTAATCTTTATTGAATTTTTTTCCATTACCATTTAGTCCTCTTATACCTCCCTCCCCCCAGCAATCACTGCACTGTTGACCATGTCCCTGAGTCCTTTTTCCTTTTTACTCAATCCTTCCACCCCTAACCCCCTCATCACTAGCTGTCATCTGCCCTCCATCTATGAGTCTCTCTGTTTTGACTGTTAGTTGAGTTTATTCATTAGAGTCCACGTATGAGTGAAATAGTATGGTATTTGTCTTTCTCTGACTGGCTTATTTCACTCAGCATCTTTTTTATTGTATTTTTTCTTTACCATTTATCCCTCTATATACTCTTCCACTTCCCCACTCACCCCTCTGCAATTACCACACTGTTGTCCATGTACATGAATTCTTTTTCTTTTTTGCTCAATACCTCCATACCCTACAAACTCTCCTTCCAGAACTGTCATTCTGCTCTCTATGAGTTTGTCTCTATTTTACTTGTTAGTCCAAAATGTTCATTAGATTCTACATATAAGAAATCATATGGCATTTGTCTTCTTGTGGATGGCTTATTTCACTTAGCATAATATTCTCCATATATCCATCTATGCTGTCACAAAGGGTAAAATTATAGCCACTGTGGAAAGCTGAATGGAGATACATCAAAAAATTAAAAATGGAACTGCCTTATGACCCAGTGATTCCACTTCTGGGAATTTATCTGAAGAAATCCAAAACATTAATTCAAAAGAATATATGCACCACCTCTGTCCATTGCATCATCATTTACAATAGCCAAGATTTAGAAACAGCCTAGTGTTCATCAGTAGATGAGTGTATGACACATCTATGGTAATTTTACACAATGAAATACTACTCAACCTTAAAAAAGAAAATTTTACATTCTTTTTATTCCATTTTCTACACTTTGAGAATTTACTTTCACAATTTCATAATCTAATAATATTTTAATAGATTATAATCTATACTATTTACATACTCAAAAGCAGGAGTATTTACTTACTTTCTTTCAAATCCCATGATCTAAAACTCACTCCCCTGTGTAGCACATTTCGAAGAATAGATGTATATATAAGAAATGCAAGATATAATATGTCTAAAAAGGGAGAAAGGCTAGTATGAGTACATAAAGTATAGTTAATGATAGATATACTAGTTAACTACTTGAAAAAGAAGCAACAAAATCATCAAATAAAGCAAATAAACCCTGTGATTTTGTCACTTTCATTTTTTAGTGCTGATTATTTTAAGTATATTTTATTGATTATGCTATTACAGCATTCCCATTTTTTATTCTATTTATCCCCCTACACCTTGTACCCCCCTCCCACCAGCATCCCCTCTTTATTTTATGTCCATGGATCATAAAAATACGTTCTTTGGCTTCTCCATTTCCTTTACTATTCTTAACCTTCCCTTGTACATTTTGTACCTACTAATTATGCTTCTTATTCCCTGTACCTTTTCCCCAATTCTCCCCCTTCCTTCTCCCCACTGATAACCTTCATGTGATCTCCCTTTCTATGATTCTATTCCTGTACTGGTTCTTTGCTTAGTTTGTTTTTATTTCTGTATTTTAGATTCAGTTGTTGATAGTTGTGAGTTTGTTGTCATTTTACTGTTCATAGTTCTGAATCTTCTTTCTCTTAGATAAGTCCCTTTAACTTTTCATATAACAAGGGGTTGGTGATAATGAACTCCTTTAACTTGACCTTATCTGGGAAGCACTTTATCTGCCCTTCCATTCTAAATGATAGCTTTGCTGGATAGAGTAATCTTGGATGGAGGTCCTTGCCTTTCATAACTTGGAATACTTCTTTTTAGCCCCTTCTTGCCTAAAATGTTTTGAGAAATCAGCTGATACTTTTATGGGAACTCCTTTGTAGGTAACTGTCTCCTTTTCTCTTGCTGCTTTTAAGATTCTCTCCTTATCTTTAATCTTGGGTAATGTAATTATAATGTGTCTTGGTGTGTTCCTCCTTGTGTCCAATTTCTTTGGGGCTTTCTGAGCTTCCTGGTCTTCCTGGAAATTTATTATTATTATTTTTTTTTTGCTAGATTGGGGAAGTTCTCTTTCATTATGTTTTCAATTTCTTGCTCTTCCTCTTCTTTCTCCTGGCACCCCTGTGATTCAGATGTTGGAACATTTAAAGTTGTCCTGAAGATTCCCAAGCCTCTCCTTATTCTTTCAAATTTTTGTTTCTTCATTCTGTTCTGGTTGAGTGTTTATTTCTTTCTTCTGCTCCAAACCATTGTTTTGAGTCTCGGTTTCCTTCCTTTCACTGTTGGTTCCCTGTACATTTTCCTTTATTTCACTTTGCCTAGCCTTTACTTTTTCCTCTGCTTTGCAACCATACTCAACCATTTCTGTGAGCATCCTGATTATCAGTGTTTTGAACTGTGCATCTGATAGGTTGGCTATCTCCTTGTTGCTTAGTTCTTTTTCTGGAGTTTTGAGTTGTTCTTTCATGTAGCCCATATTTCTTTGTCTAGGTGCATCTGTTAAATTGTGTTGGAGCATTAGGTATTTGCCAGGGCAGGGCAACCCATTTCACTGCATTCTGGTACTGTATGTGAGAGAGTTGTCTAAGAGAACAATGCTGCTTATTCAGCTCTCACCCCACTTTCAGTTACTTCCCCTCCTACCCACAAGCAAGTTGGGTAATTCTGGTGCTAATTCCAGGGTGGCTGGGTTTGTGTACATTCTAAGGACACTGTGTGTCTCCCCAGTAGTCTCCCCTGTGAGGCTGGGAGTTTCTCCCACTGCTGCAACTCCCACAGGTTTTACAGCCAGAGGTTCTGAGGCTTTATTTCTCCATGATAGGACACTGGGTTCCACAGTTTGCCTAACTCCCAAGTTGTTCCTCCTGACTATCCACAAGTGAAGACGGGACCAGATGTCCACTATCTGCAGCCTGGCTCCCCCTCCCCTCTGTCCATTGCCTTGCTGCATGTCCTCTCCACCTAGGCTGCATGTCTCTACCCCTCCAACCAGTCTGGATGAATGTTTCTTCTTTAACTCCTTGGTTGTCATACTTTCATACAGTTTAATTTTCTGACAGTTCTAGTTGTATTTCGTTTTTAAATTTGCTATTGTCCTTCTTTTGGTTGTTGGAGGAAGCAAAGAATATCTACCTACACTTCCCATCTTGATTATTTTGTCATTTGCAGCCTGAAGGAAAGTGATGGAAGTTCAAAAATAAGCAATACATTCTTTACCTTCAAATAATTCACAGTCTAGTGAAAATATTAAAGTGTTTTTGAAAGTTGTATATATATTTCAATATGTAATAGTTACTCAATGCTGGTAAATATAGTCACCATCTACCATAATGTAGTTCCTTTCTTTTCACTAAACAGATTTCCCTGAGTTATTTAAATATTAAGTAAGTTTTATAATCACTACAATTCATGTATTTTGGGGGCATGTATATGTGTTTTTACATATTACAAGGAATAAGAAAAATGATAAATAATATAGGATATTTGTCTTATTATTATTTATCAATCTCAACCCAACCTATTTAATATCTAGCCATAGAGAGTAGAATGTCCATTTATTGATATGGGATAAATTATGTTCACCTTTAATTCTGAGAAACGTCATGTTTTGAAAATAGAGCACTGCTACAAAGGGAAATTCTAATGTTCCTGGCAAATTCTGCATTTAATAATTAGCTTATTCAAATTTGCTCTCCTGGCCCAAAGGCAGGCTTTGAAATATGATACTGACCTACAAAACTTCCAATTTTCAGGTCTACAACGTATATATGGAAAAACCCAGCCACTGCTAATGTAATGAGAACAGTTTGTGCAACATTGATGTAACCTGGCAGCCAAGAAGAATGGACTGGAGTGAACATGCTTGAACAATGACTTCACTGTACTAGTTACTGAGGGCTATAGATGTCATTGCTTGAGCATGTGTACTATGTAGCCATCACATTTAAATGACTGAACAAGTAGTGCAGTGAATCTGCATCAAATTTTCCATTAAGCTTGAACATTCCTCTGCAGAAACTATTCAGGTGATTCAGAATTGTCCACAGCTCTGGGCAAATGGTGACTGGCAGCTTCACCACAACAATGTGCCTGCTCATGTATCACATCTCGTGCAGAGTTTTTTGGTGAAACATCAAATCACTCAGGTGCCTCAGACCCCTTATGGCCCAGAGTTCGTGCCCCATGACTTCTTGCTTTTCCCCAAAACAAAATCACTTTGAAAGGGAAGAGATTTCAGACCAGACCATCAATGAGATTCATAAAAACACAATGGGGCAGCTGATGGCAACTGGGAGAACTGTGTGGGTTTCAAGTTGCTTACTTTGAACAGGGCTGAGGTGTCATTGTCCTATTAACAATGTTTCTTATATGTTGTACCTTCTTCAATAAATGTCTCCATGTTTCATAGTACATGGCTGGATACCTTCTGGACAGACCTTGTATGAATTAACTTCAGCACTTTACATTTTCTTTTCTCTATTAAATGTTTATTGGAGTCATGTGAATCTTTTTATGAAAATACAAGACAAATATAGAAAATAGATTAGAATAATGCATTTTCTAACAATAAATTCAATAGGAAGTGTTAATTTTTAAACAAACATTTTTAAAGATTTATAATATTACAAATGTATTAATGTGAAAGTTTAGAAGCATAATAGATTTAAAAGTGTTTCGCTCACTATGTGATTGTAGTTTTCCAAATATCTGCAGTTCTGCATAATGAAAACACATGAATATTTATGGTGTTATAGGTAGCAAGTATTTCCAAATTAAATTATATAAACTGTAGTATTTTAATTTTCATGAGTTTCTTTTATGAATTACAAAATTAGTAGTAATATGCTGCTCTTCAAAACAATGGTAGAATATTTATGACATAGAAAAATAATCAGTGTTCCTTTTCAAGGTTACCCTTCAATCTTTTAGCTGTCCTTCTGAAAACATATTTCTTCTGTTGGACATTGAGGTGCTAGGTATATTCATAAGAATACTTGGTATAAAAAATCTTAATAAATTCTATGTCTTATCTGCTTTTTGAAAAAAAGTATATTTTTCAAAACTATATTCCATATTAATATTTAAGAGAAAGTATATGGTAAAGAGTTTGGATACTTAAAATAGGAGGTTTCAATATAGTAGTGGAATAGGAGGATCTTTTTCACACCTTCTCCCAGAACAAAACTAGAAATAAAACTAAAGAGGAAAACAGACACCCAAAATAACCAACCACAGGCTACCTGAAGAGGAGACTTTTAGCCAAGGATGGGCAGAAACTACCTTGAGACCAATAGAAAGGGTTGAGATGTGAAAGGGGCTGGCCCCAAAGTTAAGGGAACTTTGGGAGAACAAGAAATGTAACAATATCTATATCATAGAAGTACTAGAAAGAGAAGAACTTGAGCAAGGGATAAAAAACCTGTTTGAAAAAATAATGACAGAAACTTCCCTAATGTGGTGAAGAAAAAAGTCACACAAGTTCAGGAAGCACAGAGAGTCCCCATCAATATGAACAAAAGACACGTCAAGACATATCATTATGGGAAAATGGAGACAACTATGTTTGAACAACAATAAAAAGTGTTGGGAAAAAGTGAAGTGGACTCTGGCTCACAGTGTCCATGGCATTATGGATGAGAATAAGTTTGCCAAGACATGGTCTGCTTGGAGGAAAGGTGGTTGATGTGTTAAAGGAGAAGGACCAAGAGTCTGTTTCTCAATGGGATTTTATTGGGTTTATTTGCATAGGAGCACAGGGTGTACACATAAAGCTCATTAATCATTGTCAGGCAGTAGTGATCAAACAATGGATAACATTCAAAGAACTCTGAGGGCTTATTCATAGTCAGGGTCAGATAATCATAGGGCCATAAAACTCTGGAGAAACAAACTCATTTCATGCTTGGACCCTTATCATTTAAACTGAAGGTACTAGCAAAGCAGATTTCACAGGATTTTATGCATTCTTTCTCAGGCCTGATCAGTCCAGGGAGCCCGCCCTTTCCAGCCCAGGGCCACACCCACCTCCAGCATTGTTTCAGGCTTAAATCAGGCAGGGGAAATAAGGCAGCCAAGAGATTAGGAGACTTATTACAGACAGAATGAAGACTGAGGCTATATCAAAGCTGAGGGGAGAAGGTCCATCACCCCATTTTTCTATAGTCCCCAAGTCCTTCCCTGAGGGCCCCTGAATGACTGTGCCTATCTTAGGTCATCCCTCCTTTGAGGAATCCTACCTGTCATTGGCTAACCAGTCATCCAGCCTGGGCCAAGCAGGGCAAGGTGAAAGGGGGCAGAGGCGGTGCCCCTACAAAGAAGATAAGCTTTGTCTCCTAAGTGGTTTATACTCAGGTCTTTTTACTCAGCCTTAGCCACAAGGAGTTACAGTTTCTGAAACCAGGCAGGGTGGTTCCCAACAAAAAAGGACATCATTATTAAAATGGCAAAGTTTAAAGACAGAGAATCTTTAAGGCAGCAGGAGAGAAATAGTTAATTACATACAAGAGAGTTTCCATAAAGCTGTCAGCTTATTTCTCAATAAAAACACTTCAGGCCAGAATGGATTGACATGAAGTATAAAAGTAATAAAAAGAAAGACCTGCAACCTAGAATATTCTATTCAATAAGGCGATCATTTAACATTAAAGGCAAAATAAAAAGTATCCAAGACACACACACACACACACACACACACACAAAGGCGAAAGGAGTTGATTCCTGCTAAATCAGAATGCAATTGATGTTAAAGAAACTGCTTTGAGAAGAAGAAATAATGAGAGAGAGGAACATAGGTATAAAGAAAGAAAATGACAGTGAATAAGTACCTATCATTAATAACCTTAAATATAAATGGATTACATGTTCTAATCAAAAGACATAGGATAGCTGAATGGATAAGAAAACATGAAACATATATATGCTGTGTACAAGAGACTCACCTCAGAACAAAAGATTTAGAGGCTGAAAGTAAAGATAAATAAAAAATATTCCATGAAAATGGAGATAAAAAAAGCTATGGTAGCAATGCTTATACCTGACAAAATAGACTTCAAAACAAAGGCGATAACAACAGACAGAGAAGGTCACCACATAATACTAAAGGGATTGATTCAACAAGAGAATGTAACCATTGTAAACACATATGCACCCAATATAGGAAAGCCTAAATATATGAAGAAAATCTTGATGGACTTTAAGGGAGACATCTACAGGAATACAGTCAGGGTAGGAGATTTTAACACCTGATATCATTAGTAGATAGTGCTTCCAGACAAAAAAAACAACAAATAAAAGCAAACTTAAATGAAACACTAAGTTGAATGGATTTAATAGATATTTACATAACAATTCACCCCAAGGCAGCAGAATATATATTCCTCTCAAGTGCATATGGATCATTCTCAAGGATGGACTGCATGTTGGGATGTAAATTAAGTCTTAACGATTTCAAGAAAATTGAATATTATCAAGCATTTTCATGGATCACAATGGCATGGAACTAGAAATCAACCTCAATAAAAAAAATCAAAAACACTCAAATACATGGAGGCTGAATAGCATGTTATTAAATAATTATGGATTATCAATAAGATCAAAGACGAAATAAAAAAGTACCTGGAAACAAGTGCAAATGAACACATAACACCCCAAAATGTATGGGACATAGAAAAACAATCCTGAGAGGAAAGTTCAGAGCATGACAGGCCTACCTCAAGAAGATAGAAAAATCTCAAATAAGCAATTTACCTACACTTAGAAGAACTAGAAAAACAGCAACAAAAAAGCCTAGCAGGAGTAGAAGAAAGAAAATACAAGATCAAAGCAAAAATAAATGACATAGAAACTAGAAAAATAATACAAAAGATCAATGTATCCAGGAGCTGATTCCTCAAAAAGATAAATAAAATTGATGAACTTTTAACCAGACTCATTAAGAAAAAAAGAGAGAGACCCAAATAAACTCTGAAATAAAAGAGGCAAAATAACAACAGATATCAGAGAAATATAAAGGATTGTAAGAAAATATTATGAAAAAATGTCATGAAAGTGGACAACCTGCAAAATGGATAAATTTCTAGATATAAGTAATCTTTAAAAACTAAAACAAGAAGAAGCAGAAAACCCGAAGAGATCAATAACAACTAATGAAATTGAAGAAGTAATTTAAAAAAAAATGCCCAGCAAACAAAAGTCCTTGACCAGATGGCTTCACAAGTGAATTTTACCAAACATTGAAATAAGAACAAACACCTATTCTTCTCAAACTATTCCAAAAAATCCAAGCCAATATACCCACCAGAACAATAGAAGCAAAGAAGAAAATAAACAAGTGGAATTATATCGAATAAAAAGTTTCTATACAGCTAAAGAAATCATCACGTTATGAGAGAACATATTTGCTAATTATACATTGAACAAGGGTTTAATCTCTAAAATATATAAAGAACTTATACAAGTCAACCCGAAGAAGACTTTCCAATTAAAAAAACGAGCAAAGGACCTGAATAGACACTTCCTCAAGGAGAACATACAGATGGCCTAGATATTTGATAAAATGCTCAACATCAGTAGCCATCAGAGAGACACAAGTTAAAACCACAGTGAGATATCACATCACACCTGCCAAAATGGATAGCATTAATCAACAAACAGAAAGTGCTGCAAGAATGTGAAAGGGGAATGCTTTTGCACTATTTGTGGAAATGAAGATTGATGCAGCCACTGTGGAAGGCAGTATGGAGTTTCCTCAAAAAAATAAAAAATGACACTGCCTTTTGACCCAGTGATTCCACTACTGGAAATACATCCTAAGAATCCCGAAACACCAATGTGAATACATATATGCACCCCTATATTCATAGCAGAGTTATTTAGCCAAGATTTTGAGATAACTTAAGTGCCCACCAGTAGATGAGTAAATAAAAAAGCTGTGGTACGTTTACACAAGGGAATACTACAATGCAGCAATTAAAAAGGAGGAATTCTTACCTTTTGTGACAGTGTGGATGGAACTGGAAACTATTATGCTAAGTAATTTAAGGCAGTCAGTGAAACACAAATAATATAGATCTCATTTATCAGTGAAATTTAATGAACATAATAAACTATTGTGCAAAATAGAATCAATGGCATAGAAACATAGAACAGACACAGCTAGCTGCAAAAGGAGATGGGGGATGTAGGGACTGTGTTGAATTTAAAGTGAAGGGATTAGTCAAAGAGAATATATGTAGGGCCCATGGATATGGACAACAGTGGGGATGTTGACTGTGGGTGTGAGGGAGTATGCATGGATGGGGCAAAGGGGAAAAACTGACACAAATGTAAGAGCATAAATATTGAGATGTTAAAAGTTTAAAAAATGAAAAATAAAAAATTAAAAAATAAAAATAACAGACCAGTGTGACTGAAGATGTTTTCTTATATTAAAAATGATAGTGTTTAAACTATTAGTTTTAGTGTTTTTTATTTCCTGATACATTTATAAACAAAAACAAGGAGTTTTTAATAGTGCGATAAAAAACTTTGGGAGGTTGTGGAACAAATGTCATTTTCTCCGATGATAAATAATATCATTTTGTGCAATTTTAGTTTGCACGGTCATTTGGAAATACGTGACAAACTACCATGCAGAGTGAGAAGTGCCTTGTATTTTAATAACTTTAAAAAGATATACATTGAATTATTTTTTTATTTCATCAATTTTAATAAAAATGACTTAATATACCTTAAGTTAGGTGATGAAATTAATGCTCCTGTGCTACCCTAAACCTCTATATTTCCATTCCTTTTCTAATTTTTTTTTTTGTTTTATCATTAGTTTACAACTATAAAAACAATAAAGTAGTAGTTTTAATTTTGTCTCTGATAGATTCTAAAAATTAAAAACCAATAGGAAATATTTACTTTGAGTGTTTTAATTTTTTTTCTTGAGAAAAGATATGACTTATTCATATTATGAGTATCCTTCAGATTTTTAATCATAATGTCTGTTGAATAGAATTAACTTCCATTTTGAAGGCAATCTTTTTGGAGCCTTCTGACTTTCAAAATTGTCCAAGTTGAAAACCACCTGGGTTTATAATATTCTAATTTAATTAAGCTAATTTCTGATCTGCATACCCATCATTCTGAAATATTTATGTTGGGTTAGTTACATTTTCTTGCACTGAATGTTTCACCTTCTTTTGCTGGATTTTATCCTTTTTAAAAAGAAAAGTTGTGAGGGCTTCTGGCCAAGATGGAGGTGTAGGTAGATACACTTTGCCTCCTCACAAAACAAAAAGAAGGATGATGACAAGTTTAAAAACAAAAAATAATCAGAACTGATAGAAAATCAAACTGTATGAAAGTCTGACAACCTAGGAGTTAAAGAAGAAAAATTCATCCAGACCTGTAGGAGGCACAGAGATGGGCAGCCGGGGTGGAGAGGACTTGGAGCAAGGTGGTAGCTGGAGGACAGGGGCAGGCCAGACAGTGGCTGGTGGACCCAGCAAGGTGGCAGCAGGCTGAGTGGGTGATCCCACATTTGTGTGCTGATAGACTGGGAGGTACAACTGGGGAGCAAGACAGATTCTGCAACCCAGGGTTCAAGTGTGGCGAAATAAAGCCTCAAAACCTCTGACTAAAAACACCTGTGGGGGTTGAGGCAGCAGGATGAACTCCCAGCCTCACAGAAGATTTCATTGGAGAGACCCACAGGGTCCTAAAACATACACAAAACCATCCACCCATGAACCATCACCAAAAGGGCCCAATTTGCTCGTGGGTAACAGAAGAAGTGACTGAAAGCCAGCAGAGTGCTGAGCAAATGGCATTGTTCCCTCTCGTACCCCTCCTCCAAATATAGTGCCATAACACAATGATACAGGTTGCTTCACTCTGGCAAATACCTAAGGCTCAGCATTTACTACATAACAGGCTCAGTGAGACCAAAAACAATATGGTCTAAATTAAAGAATAGATCAAAGCTCCAGGGAAAAATACAACTAAGCAATGAAGAGACAGTTCAAAACACTGGTAATCAGGATGCTCACAGAAATGGTTCAATATGGTCGCAAAATAGAGGAAAAAGTGAAGGCTAGGCAAAGTGAAATAAAGGAAAATGTACAGGGAACCAACAGTGAAGGGAAGAAAACTGGGACTCAAAGCAATGGTTTGGAGCAGAAGGAAGAAATAAACATTCAACCAGAACAGAATGAAGAAACAAAAATTCAAAACAATAAGGAGAGGCTTAGGAACCTCCAGGACAACTTTAAATGTTCCAACATCCAAATCATACAGGTGCCAGAAATAGAAGAGTAAGAGCAAGAAACTGAAAATTTGTTTGAAAAAATAATGAAGGAGAATGTCCTAATCTGGCAAAGGAAATAGACTTCCAGGAAGTCCGGGAAGCTCAGAGAGTCCCAAAGAAGTTAGACCCAAGGAAGCACACACCAAGGCACATCATAATTACACTACCCAAGATGAAAGAGAAGGAGAGAATCTTAAAAGCAGCAAGAGATGAGGGGACAGTTACCTACAAAGAAGTTCCCATAAGACTACCAGCTGATTTCTCAAAAGAAACCTTTGAGGCAAGAAGAGGCTGGAAAGAATTATTTGAAGTCATGAAAGAAAGACTGTTAACATCTACTCTGACTCTAAATATGCCCTTATGGTAGTCCGTGTGCATGTAAAAGGTATTCTGGATGCCAGAAGAATGGTGCCCAAACTCTCCAAGGAAAGTGTCCTGCCCATAAAGCAGCAAGACAAACAGCCCACGAGTCACCACTTCCTGGGGCTTTAATTACCTCCCTGGACTTGTCAGAATTTGAGACTTATTAGTTAGAACAAGGTGAAAATGGTCCTGGAAAGGGTATTTTCTAACACTGATCCTAATTCTATATGGAAAGTCAACCTGCATGGTATGATCTTATTCCCTGAAGCTCTAGCATATCCCAACCTCAACTACATATTGATACATGAAGGGACTCATTATGGAAGGGATGCTTTAATGGGCCACACTAGATAACATTTGAAGAGCTCTCATGTAGAAAGGACCGCTTTGTAGTTCATCCAATCTGTGGAGGAGACTGAAAAAATGAGCCACAAAATAAATAAGACCCTGGCATAAATATGCCAGGAAATACTTTGAAATGAGACCAGACACTTTTTATTGCCTTGGTCCAGATTAGGATACCAACCCAAAGAGGGCTTAAATTAAGTTCTTTTGAAATAGTTTATGGGAGATCCTTCCACGTTTCTGTTTTAGGAATACCCCCTTTAAATTTAAAGCATGAATTTAAAAAATCTAAGAATATATATAACATCTGGGGCAAACACTAACAATTTTGCAAAAGTTTGCTCATTGCAGGCCCATCTACCTGTTTGACAGGCCCTTACACCCCCTCCAGCTGGCAGATCTAGTCTTACTAAAGAAGCGGATGACTCAAGGTCCTGGACAGCAGTGAGCTGAGCAAAAGACCAATTTCTATGATGTCCTGCTGACAACACACTCTCCCCTAAACCTCTTGGGAATCAAGCCTTTCATCTACCATGCACAGAGAAAGTGGGCACTGTCTGAGCTGATCTCAGATCTTGTAGCTGCTGTCGATACTGCAAGGGAAAACTGGAACTGCAATCCTTAAGGAGATTTAAAATTCCTCTTTTAGAAAGGGATGGCACCTATGAATATTATTTTTAATTTTATTCTGCATTTCCCAGACAGTGACTTCCTGCATCAAGCTATAGCCATGAGATAAGGAAGAGCTGTTTGTGTACATTTATGTGTATCCAGGACACCACTCTTATGTAGCCTGGTCTTGCTCATCCTTTACTCCAAATGAATCACTTTCACATTGTTATGATTTGCTTTTGGATACATCCAGTATTATGACTTGATGGATTTACAGAACTCAGCTCATAGCGACCAGTTCCAGCTGCATACATTTAGTATCCAACAGTGAGCCGTAACACCTCAGCCATGTCCTAGTATCACACCAGGAATTGTTTGTCAAAAAAATAATAATAATTCTATGCTGCAGAAGAAATGGCCTAGCTTCAGAAACTTAAACGCTATGTTATGATTCTCTGACTTGTACTTGTCACAAAACACGAGTGAAGTTTTCCCCATCACTAATACTTTTAACAACAAAGAGTCTGCTGCTTGGACCTTCTGTGTGGCTTTCCCTGCTCTGGGCTCTACACAAAGCTGGCAGTTTTTTGTTCATTCAATAAGCTAGAATGGTTAGTCCTTATACGGTAACTCAAAGAAATCAACTAGATGTTGTGCTTCCTTCTTTTTGGAAGAACATTCGAGATGAAATAATTTATCTTTTATTTTGCTAGACATGCCTTGTAAAAGTCCTTGACTCTCAGAACCCTACAAATGCAATAGTTATGGAAGGACCCTGAAACACACCGGCTTTACCACCCACAGTCTGACGTATTTGAGTTCTACAGAATGCCTTCGGCATGCTACCCATCTCTCGATCATTCGGTCAACAACTATAATGCAGCTTGTGAGATACTGATCAATGTGATATTCTGAAGAATGTCAGGGTATCCCAGGTATCTTTTGACAGTGTTATTATAGAAAACAAGAATGTTACTATAAACTATGACATTAGTGGAAATTTATATCATTGTTCATTTCATGTGAATGTGAAAATTTTTGGTTTTTATTTATGATTAGGACAGAGCAAATTAACCAAATTAATGTTTATTATCATGTACCTGAGAACATATGTATCTAGAGTATATCACATCTGGCCCAGCAACTGAAATTTGGGTCACTACTTGGTTTAACTGGTGGTAGTCTTAGTCATTCTCCACGAATCATCCAGCTTCTACAACGGCCAGACTGATGAACTGAATATGGGTACAATGGGGAACAAATACCTACATCGTTTTCCATCCTCAAGTTTGGCAATAATTTACATCATATCCTTCCCATGATGTGGTATTGTTTTATTTATTAACCAAGTGGGGGCGATTTCAGATGCTTCCAAATGGTCTTCTGTAGTATGGAAACTCTTACCATATGTAATAGCAGAATACTAGCCCCTTGGAGATTCCCATGCCTTAATTCCTGAAACCCGCGTGTATATATTGTTACATGATAAAAGGTTGCTAATTAACTGATCTACACATAGGAACATTATCTTGAATTATCTGGGTGTGCCCAATCTAATTCCAAGTGTCCTAAAAAGAGAAGAAGTAGGGAGAAGAAGAACCAGGGAGATAAAAATGTGAGAACTTGGCTTGATGTTGTTGAGTTTAAGATGAAGGAATTACACTGAAGGAATTAGACCATGAGCGAAGAAGAGAGGATGATCTCCAGAAACAGGAAAAGACAAAAAAAAAAAAAAAAAAAAAAAAAAAAAAAAAAAAAAAAAGATTCTCCCTTAGAGACTCCTAAAGGTACACAACCCTGCTGATACCTTGATTATAGCTCAGTGAGTCCCATTCCAGACTTTGGACTGCAAAACTGTAGGATAATACGATTGTTTGTTTTAAGCTACTAAGTGTCTGATACATTGTTACAGCAGCAATAGGAGACTGATACAGATGTAGAGGCCTAAAAATAGTGATGTGGCTTTGGACTATAGCAGTGGTTAGTCTGGGCAAATTTCAGCTGCTATTGCACATGTGCTGGTTTTTATGCTGGTTACTACAATAATTATACTTCTCTCCCCAACTTCTGATAATTAAGCAAACTCCACCTGGCTTTTATTGTTTTAAGGTCTTATTGAGGCAGGAGACAGCATAGGAAGAATTCAGAGACTGCAATACTGTTACTGGCCAGCATCTAGCACCCTGATTGCCAGGAAACACCTTTTACCAATTAGGTAGAATAAATAGTAAACCAAGGCAGGGAGAAGGAAGGAGACAGGTCTCACACACTGAAGGAGAAGTCTCTGAAATTCTATGTAGCATTTCCACTATCTGGGAAAGAAAGCCTTGAAACTGTGCTTCCATCCCGAGGCCTGGAATGTGGGAGAGGGTCCACAGTGCCCAAAGAAGAAGCCCATAAAACAACGTTAGTTAATTGCCTACCTCCGGTTTCTATCTGTTTTAAAAGGGAGTCCCTAATGCTTGCAGACCAGCCTGTAAATAACTTTGGAAAGTGCCCCAATTTTAATTAACTGTCCCCTGTCACGTATTTGTTTTACAACAAGATGAACAAATGGAGTCTGGAGCAATATAAGGCTTAGGGCTAACAGACTCCTACGCATACCTAAGTTTGGGTAGTCACATTCCCCCAGGAATGCTGGCACCACATGTACCCGTTAATCAATATGCAACTTTTTTCCTCCTATCCCACCAGCTATATAAGTCCTCAGAACAAAGGACTTGCTCTCTTCCTCTGGGGGCTCCGGATGCTCTTGGTGCTCTTGGCTCCAGGGCCACTGGGCCTCTGGCCACCCGGCCTCAGGCTGCCCAGGGGCTTGCCACCCTGGTCTTCAGCTGCTCTTACTTTTGCTGCCCTGCTTTGCCCTGAAACTTTGCCTTCCACTCCCCACTCTACCCAGTCCCGCTCTCTTCCATGGGAACGGGTCACTAATAAACTGATTCAACGCTAATAGATTTGCTGATCTGTAATTCTTTACATTCGTCAGCAAGAAGAACCAGGTCTCTCCCATCAACATTATTATTCCCCTTACTTTCAGAAGGCCAAGTTTTGTAACAATCATTCTTTCCATTATAGGAATACAGTTATTTAAAAGTGGTTATAAGATGTCAATACTCAATATATTACAGAAATGTTTTTGTATTATGTATAACATCTTTCATCTTTTCTGCCTCTATGGGGAAGTGTGTTTTCAACAATCCAGTCCCCAGAAAGTATTTTCTTTGTGGGCTATAGGCTTCACAAGGATATTCTGTGACTCCAGGGCTATCTTAACAGAGAGAGGACATTCTTTTAGAAAATCTGAAAGGGTTCTTTAGAGGTTGCCTCCAGGATTCTGTGGGAGAAGGTCATACAAACTATTACAACTAATAGGGAAAACTTCTCTCTGATAGTATTTCTAACGCATTCCAAAAAATCAAATATTAAGGTATCCTGTATAATGCTGTCTTTCCTCGAAGCAGAAGGATTAAAGACACTGGTTTAATTCCACAGAGCTGAAAAACAATCGGTTGTATACTTTATAGAAAATTTGCCACCTTACTTTAGCAACTTAAAGTTAAAAACATACCGTTTGTGAATATTGATTAAAACATTTCTAAATCTTATAAAAAGTTTTAGTTTCTGTCACATTACATTTAGGGCTAACCTAGTTTTTAGGCTTTCATTAGGCTAATTGTATTTTATTTTGCAACATTGCCTTATAATTTTCTTTTGATTTCATTCAGCAGTTGTAGCCTAAAAAAATGCACTAAATGAACAGGTTAGCAATTCTTTTGAGTGTTAAAAAAGTGCTCCTTTTTTCCATTTTATATTTTTTCAGGTTGGAAAAGAACAAAATTCAAACTTTGAGCCTAAGATTAGTTATTTCAATTTTTTAGAATTTCCTTCTTTCTGGGTTTGATTCATCTTTATGATTATAATGTTGCAAAATTATATTATAAAACATTAGTATCTTACTGTGCTGTATGTCCTCAAAAATTAACTTCATACAAAGTAAAAATTTGATATAAAAAGTGGTTTGATTCTTTTAAATTTTCATTTTTAGCCTTCTAAGACTAGATTAAAAGTACCCTTTGATTTAGGTCTAAAGGTGTCCCTTTACAAAGGCAATATCCTGCCAAGTAATCTACCATCATCCTGAAAATTTACATTTATTGCTGTAGCTGGAAGAAACTTCCCAGTTCTTTGGGATTAATTTATTTGGTTTCTTTGGCATGGTATATCCCTCTGGAAATTCCTCACATGAGTGTTATGCTAATCAATACTCAGCAAAAGGAATGTGAAGGGCCTTAGGCAGATTTATGGAGCTTTCTCCCTCACTATGCAGCTCTATCCTCTCTGTTTCTATGCCTCGTGAATCCTTGCCATCTTGGGTTCCCTGATGTCTGAACTCTCTCACTTCAGTTCAGAGTGACTGCCAGTCTCCACCTGAGTCCCTTAGGTAATCCTGGAAAATCTTTCCTGGGCAATAATTTGTGTAAATATAAGGCTTATTTTGCTTTTCCTTTCTCTGGAATAATAGCCTTACTTGTCTGATGTTTAATTACAAAAACTGTAGTTTGTTTATTTTTTTAAATGCTTTTAAGTTGAGAGTGTAAATTATACTCTTTTTTATCACCTTGACCAGGAACAGAAAGTAGCACCTTTATTGTTAAAATACTCTCCTTTTGGTCTCCTATGTAGGCCAGGTTAAGACTCATGGGAATGTTCACAACGAATGATCTCTCTGATGTGAAAGAAGATAGATGATGGGATCACCACATAGCAGAGTGGGAACACTTTATTGACAAAAATAAAATAGGTACATCTTCCATAAGTGTAAGCAGGAATACATCAATACTTAGAATATTTTACCCACTGGTATTTTTGACAGTGACTAATTTCTACAGAAATCAAATAAATTTGCAGCCTACAAGAATACTGCTTGATCAAATATGAAGAAAACAACACAAAACAAAAAACACAAAAATGTATAAAGATCTGCTTGGTCAAAATCTGATGAGTTGCCACAACAGACTTTACTATTCTTTAATGCAATGTCCATGTCTACATCAGTTCTGAGATAAAGAGCCTATTCATCAAAGTAAAACCCGGGTTCCTTTGGGGGGGGGCGGAGCTCTATCACTGCCAGAAGTTAATACAAGTGTACAAGTATAAACACAAGAAACATTCAAACCTGTAGAGAATTTTTGTGAGCCAAACTGACGACAATTGCTGAGAAGCAAAATCTCAATGGACTGAGAAAATGCTCCAGAGAATGGCAGTTCTGCACCCTGCTTTATACATCACAATCAAAAGACAGGACATAAGCAGGTTACATGAAATCCATCAGTGATAGATTAGGGAGGTGGAAGAAAGCAAAACAGGGAAAATTCTGGGATTGGATAAAAAGTAAAATGATAGACGGATGTTTCTTTTTTTTTTAAGATTTGATTAATTTTTTTTAGAGAGAGGAAAAGGGATGGAGAAAGAGAGGGAGAGAAACATCAATGTATGGTTGCCTCTCACATGGCCCTCACTGGGGACCTGGCCTGCAACCCAGGCATGTGCCCTAACTGGGAATTGAACCAGTGACCCTTTGGTTTGCAGCCCGCACTCAGTCCAATGAGCTACACCAGCCAGGGTAACACATGTTTCTTTTACATAAATGTGTATAGAATAGTAACAGTCAACAACTGATAGGATAATAACAACAATGAGGGGATTTATGGTGTCCACTTTGGTGCTCTGGTGTGGTATCTGTGCTTTGATGGGGGTCCAGAAAAAGGAAATTAATTGACAACCCAAAGGTATATATATTATCATAGATGCAAAAAGACATTAGAAAGACTTACTTAAGGAAAAGATTGACTTTTGTCAGGGAAGATCCTAGTCAATGTGGCATGACTATCTGCAGTACACTGCTTTTAGTTATTAAGTTTTCATTTTAGACCATCCTTTGCAGACACTTTAGGTCTCTGAGTTTGAAGGCTGCCATGCAGGCCTCCCCTGAGATTGTCAGGTTAGTATGTGATCTTTTTTCATCACACAAGTTAAGTATTCTTCCAATATTTTTTAAAGGAATTGGTAGCCATTTACAAAAACAAACATGAAACAGCAGAAATAAAGTAGCCAGACTATTCAGGGATTATAAAACACTGACTCTGAATTGGTATTAGTTTCTGGGCACACAAACATGCTGTTTTAGTCTACACTTCAAATTGGGGGCTTTAGTTGGTGAGATGATATGTAGGCTAGTCTCCCCTCACAGAGGGCCCTGCTATTCCACTGATTAATGCTTTGGTTATCTCAAGTTCTTGAATATATTCTTGGCAAATGGCAGAGTTCCCATATAGATCTTTATAGGGAACCGTTTCACCCGTCTGGGGACTTGAAGCTCCTCTATCAGTTTAAAAAAACCTCAGTGGGGAGCGAGTTGGCAAGCAGGCCCCACATGCGAGGACAGATTTTTCTGGTGGGTAAATTAAGCCTATATTTTCCCTAGAGATAAGACTTGCTATCACTGAAACTCCCTCACCCTGGGTTAAAAGAACGAACACTGATTGCACATCTCCAAAGCAGTTTCCTCAAAGTCCGTGATAAACCTCTCAAATCCAGCCCAACCCCTTTTGCCTTTACATTTACAAATAGCCTTCTTTGATGTTCTCTCTTTTGTTGTCTATCACCTGATGAGGATCTGTGCATAGTAAATGAAAACCACCCTCAATGTAATGTGCCCAGAAAGACAATAAAAGCCTGTCAAGGCAAGGGTCAGCACACTCGAGAGAGTGGCTGAGGCATTCCAAGCCACTCCTGGACCCTCCCTCTCCAGCCTGCTCTCAGACCCTTTCTCTCTGGCTCTTTCTCTTACTCAGAGGGCCTCATGTAGTCCCTGCATTTTCTCCCATAGGATTTACATGTAAATTATTTACATATCGGCCACAGGATACAGATTCTGCAGGTCAGGTTTCTCCACAGATCTCTAACCCATGGAATAAAGCTATTGTAGAAGGGGATCAAGGGAATTATCCAAAACTATCCATTGATACCAAGATAGTAAACAAAAAGTAATAATGAAATTATTACAATTATTACAGAGATTAATGTCACTATCAAAAACTTGAACAAGGTGTGGATATTGTAACCTACCACATCCCCTTTTAGCTTACCTGCGTATATGCAGTATTGGGATCACTTTGCACTATGACACTGGATTATAACAAACTTCATCAAGCAGTGAACCAAAGGGCAGCTTTTTTTTTTTTTTTGATGTAGTATATTTGCAAGAACAAATCAACACATGTGGTATGCTTCTGTGGACCTGAATAATAACTTTTCTCCATTTCAATTTACAAAGGTTATGAGAAGCATTTTTTTCACTTGGTAAGGCCCTATGGACATCTTTACATCTTGACATTTCACATACTATCAAGCTACTCCACTACATTGACAATAAAATGAAAATTAATTCTAATGACCAGGAATTAGTCAGTAACATATAAGGCATTCAAACTGGAGATTTATAGATATATTATATAAAATGCTAGGAATCTGTCACAACAGTGAAATGTCTAAAGACAAAATGGTCTGGAGCATATCAAGATAGCTCTCCCATGGTAAAATAAAAGTTAGTGTACTTCATACCACTACCACAGAAAGTGAGGCACAGTACTTGTTAGCTATTGTTTATATGTTGGGTTTTTTTTTTATAGCAACATATAAAATAGTTGATATGTTATGTCCACCTGTCACTCAAAAGACTGCCAATATAGAGAAGTACCAGAAAAATAAGAAAATTCTACAATAAATCTAGACTACTATACAAGTTGCATTTCTACTTGGGATCTATGATTTAGCAGATCTAATAATATTCAAAGTGTCTGTGGGGAACGGGATTTTGTGAGGAACAAATTTCAAGCTCTAATAAGAGAATAATTTCAGATCTCTTAATTCTATAGTAAAGACATATCATCTTAAGTAAATAAATATCCTTTTGTGAAAAACTTCTGGCTTGCTAGTGGGCCTTGGTAGGGAATTAATGGCCAGTCATAGACTATCAGATGATCATGCAACCTCAAGTTCCTATCACAAACCAGCTGCTTGGGTTCTAATGCTCCTGCTCTCTTCTCTTTTCCTTCCAACCAGTTCAATTTCTTCCCTCCCACAACCTCCCCTTTCACCGCCCCACCCCTCTACCCAGGGAATGGAAAATTATCCTGGCCAAGACCTAAGACCTCTATGAGTGGAAGGAAGAGTGATCTATGTCTCTTCTCCCACCAGCTGGGACCAGTCCCAATCCTCCAATCTTCTTTTTCCCTTAGGGGTGTGGGGAGGTTCCTGCCAAGTACCCTGAATGATAGAGGCCTCAAAGTGGATGGGCCAGGGTCCAGTGGGAGTGGGGATTTCCTGATCTGCCCCTGTGCATCCCACCCCCATCCTTCCCTCCCATCCTCTTATCCCCCGCTGGAGACAAAAGATCTGAAAGGCAGATGCCCCACAAAAATGGTTGGACAAGGATAGATGGATAAGGACTTTTACTTTTTATAACGTAAAAATATTTTAAAAATTACCACTTCACACCAGTGAGAATGGCCATCATAAACAAATCAACAAACAAGTGTTGGAGAGGATGTGGGAAAAAGGGAACCTTAGTGCACTGTTGAGGGGAATGCAGACTGGTGAAGCCACTGTGGAAAACAGTATGGAATTTCCTCAAAAAACTAAAAATGGAACTGCAATGGAACCTGGCAATTCCACTCCTGGGATTATATCCTAAGAACCCTGAAACATCAAGCCATAAGAACCTATGACCCCAATGTTAATAGTAGCACAATTTATAATAGCCAAGTGCTGGAAACAACCTAAGTGCCCATCAGTAAATGAGTGGATCAAAAAACTATGGTACATTTATGCAATGGAATACTATACTACACAAAGAAAGAAGGAGCTCCTACCCTTTGCAACAGCATGGATGGAACTGGAAACCATTATGCTAAGTGAAATAAGCCAGATAATGAAAAACAAATATCATATGATCTCACCTTCAAGTGGGACCTAATCAGCAAAATAAACAAGCAAGCAAAATATAACCAGAAACATTGGAATTAAGAACAAACTGACAGTAACCAGAGGGGAAGAGGGAGGGGATAATGGGGGGAAAGGGGAGAAGGATTTTCAGGAACAACTATAAAGGGCATATGGACAAAACCAAGGGGGTTGGAATCAAGGGAGGGAGATGGGGATGGCTGGGGTGGGGGGAGTGGTAGAGGGTAAATACAGACAACTGTACTTGAACAACAATAAAATAATTTTAAGAAAAGAAAAAATATTTTAAAAATTAAAAAAATAAATTTTAAACTAACTTAAAAAAGCAAATCTATGATAGTGGGCATGCACAACAGTGCTTTAGCAAGTTCAAACTGTATTTAAGAGACTGGGCTAGGGTCATGAAATATAGATGTGGTTAAGACTCCTTTGACACTGGCTATTTCTACATTTCTTACTCCCTTAATTGACATCTGAGATCTCCCAATGAAATTGTTATAAACAGTTGATTAGAAAAGAAAGAAATTATGGTTTTGCATCATATACTGGCATTATTTCAAAAGGACATCCACAGAATTATAATTCAATGAGGTATTGTACTAAAGCATTATACTAGAGAGAATTCTATCTGCTGGCAGAAATGTGAATGATACTTTTGATTTTCCTCTGTGAACAAGGAGATTGTCATAATTATAGATATGTATTGATCCATATATAGTTTCAAATGGATTGCCTGGGAAGTCAGGTACTTGGAGGAAAAGGATTGGGAGAATGGTGATGTGAAGTCACCAAGTGGTTGGATGTCTCAGAACTGACAATGTGTGAAGATAATAATCTATTTGAAAATCTAACATATGGCATCAACTGTAGAGGAAGTTTTAATAATCATGTATGAAAACAACAGATTTTATTTGTCAGCCAGCCTCTTTTCCCAAAATGTCTGCTACTTGCTGTCTACTCAATACCTCATGAGACAAAATGGCCATTTGGGCAGGAATGGAGATTATACATAGACTCAGAAAACGAATTTCCATTACAAAAGCTCATTTGACTACCGCTAGAGCTAAGTACCTAGTTTTCCTACAGAAAATTTCAAGACTGAGCTTTCAATATGGCACTATTTTGGGGGAAACTGCCAAGTGTTTGCTTGTAAGTTGATGACATGAACTCTTTTTGTCATAGAGCAGGTGAAGATTTATTCCCAGTAGAACAGACAACTGTTCTGTCAACACTACTATCCATCTTGTCTAAACCATGGTAAACGACTTATCTACCACCATGGTATTTCACACAGAATTATTTTTAATCAAGAAACTGTTTTACAGCAACAGTTCAACTCCATGGAGGTATTTAGTCTTATATACCACCAACCAGAAGCAGCTGGCCAAATTTAAAGATGTTGTCTCTCAAGTGCTTTACTGAAGATTTAATTATGGCTTGCTATGCATACATATTTATTTATATATATTGAATTGTTTACTGCTATTTTCTTATTACAGTCATACCTCAGTACTCACTGGCTCCAGAACTCCTCAAACCCTGTACTCATCATATTTTGGTGACAAAAAACTGTTTCAGCATTTGTCACATTTGCTAGAACTTGTATGAGTCATGATGCCCTTCCTTCCCCCTGACCCCCCAAGAGAAAATGATTCATCCTTCGGTACTCATTGGATTTGGCGCTCATCATGGTTCTGGAACAAACTGACTAGTACAGAGGTACCACTGTGTTTATATGTTTTCTGTAAACTTAGTATTTAGTACTAAATAAAATTAAGTATTATATATTAAAGTATTCAATAAAATCATGACTAAATTGAAAGTATAATTAATGTATTCACTGAAGAGTACGACTCTTGAGATTGTGTGTCTCTTCATCTGAGAACAGAATGAGAATTCCTGTACCTATTGTACAAAGAATAGCTGTGATTCAGATGAAAACATAGACTTGTGTTGTGCATGAAAGTTCAAATGTGTATAAAAAGGTGTGAATGCATGTTAAAAGGTCAAAAGGTGAACAATTCTATTTATTAACTTATGACTTTAAGTTCCAAACTCATAACTATCCTAATTTTTGATAATGAGTATGTATAGAGCTGGGACTCTGCAAACTGCATTTCTCTCTCTCTTTCTCTCCCTCCCCCTCTCTCTCTCTCTTTCTCTTAGCCAGCTTTATGTTGTATTCTGCCAATACAGAGTCCAAGGGACTCTGCCTACCTGAAGGAGAATGAAGCAACTTTATCTGCCTTCAGTTTTTATGGTTTTCAGTGTGAAAGCAAGATTAGTGACATGTTTTGGGCCCTGGAAACATTTACTGCAATAGTGGCAATTCTTGTGCTTCTGACACTAATGCACTCCAGTTTCTTCATTATTATAGTAGCAACAGTCTTCTTAGTACAACAGTGGACAAACTCTAGAAACTTATTTTTCACCATAGGTGCTAGGCGGTGTCTCCTTTTGGCAGCGATATCCTCTTAGAGATTATCTGAATTTCAGACTTTCAGGATCCTCCTCTATATTCTTCATCATTTACTTTTCCCTAGTGGCTCCAGGTGTCAAAGTCCCTTTCTACAGTTTCTCCCTCTGTTGTGTCTCAGAAGGATTTCTTATGTCTTTTAGTAGTTAACCAACTTTCTCATGATTAACAATTCTTTATGTTTTCCTTGTTCAATTCACTGGTATGGCTCTGACTAATAAAAACTAACTGGGAAGCACTAACTTCTTTTGGTACCTTTTAGGGCCATTTAGCATTATTTTTGTATTCCAGGAAGACACAGAAAAATGAGAGAGTTAAAAAATATTTTCTATTGCCACACAAACATACAAAAGAAAACACCTTCCAAAACTAGACTATAAAACACAACAACAACAAAAAGTAGATCTTCAAGGGCGAGCATGAGTCAGAAATAAGAAAAGAAAGAAAAAAGTGAGAGTACTCCTAATGGATGATGATTGATTCTAACTAGTAACTGAACATGAATCCTTACATAGATTTTCTGCTTAAGACATAGCATTTACAATTGCACAAATGTTTTACACAGATGCTTCTCTATATAGTTATAAATTCTTAGACTATGCTTTTTAAAGTATTTATTTTAGATCTCTCAAACATATAAAACAAATTTAGGCAAATTTGCACTAAATTACACATAAAAGTAGATGACAGTGTAATATGTAGAAAATGAAGAACACTTGTCATATGATAGCTGAATGTGTTTAAAGAATTAATGTCCCAAAATTTAAGGAAATAATAATTCTCTCTTCTTTCAGAAACACTCCCACCATCATTGTAATATAAAATTAAAAATTCAGGACTTAAGAAAAATATAAAAAAGCAATATAAGTATTTACATAAAATATATTTACTTGCATCTAAGTCTCAAGTATTTATAATGTTATCTATGTGAAAAGAAAATTAGGTATGGTTGATACCAATAATAGTATGTAGTATTTCATAAATATGAAATATATATTTTTTAACAATTGAGCATAAAGTGATTCTCATCAGTATGAGTAGAACTAATCATATGCCATATAATAAGAAATTAAAACATGAGTTCTCTGTTCTAGTTCACTGAATATGAAATAGGGGAAACACAAAGTATATGAAAAAAATGTAAGACACACATATGGAAATGCCAAACATGACCCAAAAGTTTACTAAATTGTATATATATACATAAATTTAATTTTTATTGATTAAAGAGAAAGAAAAGGGTAGAGAGCATGAGAGAGAGAGAGAGAGAGAGAACATCAATTCACTTTTCTATTGATTTTTGTATGTTCCCTGACTGGGGATCGAACCCAGAACCTTGAAGTATCAGGACAATGCTTTCTGTAACAAGGGAAGCCATCAGGCCAGGGGATATGTTAACTTTAGATTTTAATCTTTTAAAACAGGAAACTAATCTTGAATATAAAATTATATTCAGACTTCCGGCCAAGATGGAGGGGTAGGTAGACACACCGTGCCTCCTCGCACAACCGAAAGAGGAAAAATAACAATTTAAAAAACAAAAACAGCCAGATCTGACAGAAAACTGAACTGAGTGGAAGTCCAACAACCAAGGAGTTAAAGAAGACACGTTCATCCAGACCAGTAAGCGGGGCAGAGACGGGTGGAGAGCACTCAGCGAGACGTGGTTTGTGGAGCAGTACCGGCAACACTCCAGCTGCCCAGAGAGGCCCGTGGCTGGCGCGCCTGGCCAAAATGCTGCAGGCACAATAGGCAAAACCGGGGCTGAGACTGGTGGACCAGGTGGTCCCTCATTCTTGCGCAGATAAACCGGGAGGAAAATCTGGGGAGCGGAACAGACCATGCAGCCCACCATCGCAGGGAAATAAAGCCTCAAACCACCAATTGAAAACACCTGTGGGGGTTGAGGTGGTGGCAGGAGGAACTCCCAGCCTCACAGGAGAGTTCATTGGAGAGACCCACAGGGACTTGGAACTGTTCAGGCCCGTCCACTCACCCTGGAGCCAGCAAAGAAGGACCCAACTTGCTTGGGGATAGATGGGGAAGTGCGGAGAGCAGAGCAAGCGCCATTGTTCTCTCAGGCCCCGCCCCCACAGTGTCATGACACAACGATGTGGGTTACCCCACCCTGGTGAACACCTAAGGCTCCACCCTTTAAAGTAACAGGCACATCAAGAAAAAAAAAATGGCCCAAATGAAAGAACACATCAAAGCTCCAGAAAAAATACAACTAAGTGATGAAGAGATAGCCAGCCTATCAGATGCACAGTTCAAAACACTGGTAATCAGGATGCTCACAGGATTGGAAGAAAGATGGTCTCAATTAGTCAAACAAGTGAAGGATAATATAAAGGAAATGAGCGGAAATCTGCAGGAAACCAATAGGGATGAGAAGGAAACTGGGACTCAAATCAACAGAGGGGAGCAGCAGAAAGAAAAAAAACATCCAACCGGAAAATAATGAAGAAACAAGAATTCAAAAAACTGAGGAGAGGCTTAGGAACCTCCAGGACATCTTTAAACATCCCAACATTTGAGTCATAGGGGTGCCAGAAGGAGAAGAGGAAGACCAAGGGATTGAAAACTTATTTGAACAAATAATGAAAGAGAACTTCCCCAATCTGGCAAAGGACATAGACTTCCAGGAAGTCCAGGAAGCTCAGAGAGTCCCAAAGGAGTTGGACCCAAAGAGGAACACACCAAGACACATCATAATTACATTACCCAAGATGGAAAATAAGGATAGAATCTTAGAAGCAGCAAGAGAAAAGGAGACAGTTACCTACAAAGGAATTCCCATAAGACTCTCAGCTGATTCCTCAAAAGAGACTTTGCAGGTGAGAAGGGGCTGGAGAGAAGTGTTCTAGGTCATGAAATGCAAGGACCTACATCCAAGAATACTCTATCCAGCAAAGCTATCATTTAGAATAGAAGGGCAGATAAATTGCTTCTCAGATAAGGTCAAGTTCAAGGAGTTCATCATTACCCAGCCTTTATTATATGAAATGTTAAAGGGATTTATATAAGGCATGGAGGGATATCAACAGGGGAGGGGTAGGGGCAGAGAGGGGGAAGAGGTGCAGAGAATAAGTAGCATAAATGGTAGGTAGAAAACAGAGAGGGGGAGGTTAAGAATAGTATAGGAAATGCAGAAGCCAAAAAACTTATGTGTATGACCTATGGACAAAAACTAAAGGGTGGGGAATGGGGGTAGGGGTGGGGGGGAGGGGAAGAAAAAGGGGAAATTGGGACAACTGTAATAGCATAATCAATAAAATATATTAAAAATTTATATTCATAAGCATTTCATTTTAATGTTTACCCATGTAGTTTAATGGGGTGTGTCATATATACCATATATTTCCAACAAGCAAAGCATTGTCTAATGCATTCTTTAAAGAATGATAAAGATAACAGTTTGTGTAACATGGATGTAACTGGGCAGCCATGGAGAGTAGATTGTAATGCACACGCATGAACAATGATGACTTGAATGTACTAGTCAGTGGGGGCTGTAGATGTCGTTCAGTGAGCTTGTTTACTCTGGCTGTCATATTCAAAATGACTGAGGAAGCCGAGCAACAAATCTGTATCAAATTTTTCATTAAGCTTGAAAATTCCTCCACAGAAACAACTATTCAGATGATTCAGAAGGACTCAGCTATAGGCAACTGGTTATTGGAAGCTTCATTACAACATGCTTGCTCATGCATCATATCTCATGCACAGTTTTTTCTTGAAACACCAAATCACCCAGGTGACACAGATCCTTACAGTCCAGAGCTGGTGTCCTGTGACTTCTGGCTTTTCCCAAAACTAAAATTACCTTTGAAATGGAAGAGATTTCAGACTGTTGAGGAGATTGAAGAAAAAAATGACGCGGCAGCTGATAGTGATTGGGAGAACTGTGTGAGGTCCCAAGGCGCCTATTTTGAACTGAGGTGTCATTGTGCTATGTACAATGTTTCTTGTATCTTCTTCAATAAATGTCTCTATTTTTCATAGTACATGGATGGACACCTTCTGGACAGATCATATATGTATTATATAATATATATTTAGTTATATATCATATATACTATATTTAGTTATATATTATATATACAAACATACATAGAGCAGTGGGAAAAAGTACATTTAGAATTGCTCATATAGAAAATAATACAATATTTAATAAATAATGATACAAGAATAAACTATTTTACATGGAACTATAAACCTACTTTCGCGTACCTCTGTATGTGTATATGCATGTGTATATATATATATATATTTTTTTTTTTGTGTGTGTGTGTTGTTGTTGATAATGCATTCAATAACTCCTTTGAGAGATGGACATTTTTGCCTGTTCCTTTGTACTGAGCCTGTGGGGATATCCACTTAAAACAACCTCCTTCTTTTGTGGTTATTTGGGAGCCAGTCCCTCACAGGGCACACATGAAAGTTGGGACACTAGGTTTGGGTTCAAGCCCTTAACTCCTCAGGGAGAAACTGGAGATAGGGATTCCCTTCCAATCATAAGGTGCAGTCTTAGTGATGGGGATTATGGCATGCTTGTGTCTCAGCTTTTCCTACATTTCCTATATTTCAATATAGGTATTTTCTCAGTTGCCTGGTATTCAGGAGTCTCTCATCCAGTTCCTGTTTTTTTCTCAGAAGAAATGGATCCATGTGTAACTGTTTATTCAGTGCATTCTTGGGAAAAGGGAAAGTCAAGTACCCCTTCTTCTGCCATCTGGCTGAAATAATTTATGACACATCCTTTTAAAATAATTTGGGGAAACAAAAAATTAAGTTTAAAAGCATTAATGAAAATTCTGTCAAATGCAGAAAACCAAATCTTTCCCAGGCATTATAATTAATTTAATCAAATTCCTTTTTATAGAATCCATATATAGATGAGATTCATTAAATTTAATCATGTGGGTATATTACTATGACACTAATAATATACTTTCCTACACATCATCATGGCTTAAATTCAGTATTTACTGAGTGGGTTAGATAAACACACTAACCTCTCCTTTTGATCAGCTTGAAATGTTATTTATAGTATGAAGTTCTAAAACAAGAAAAGATCGAAACCTATGAGTCTGTGTTACATGTCTTGCGTGAGTGTGTTTATTGTTTTTCATCTTTAAAAAGAATATTGCTTTTTTTTGTTTTCAAATTTACTGTGCTGTTGCTATTTTATCTTTATGAGAAAAAATGTGCTGAGGATAGGACAAAAGCTGCAAATAAATTAAGTGGATGGTACTTCACTACAGTATTTCAATAATAAATTTTAACTGGATGATTAACAAAGAGTAAACTTGTCCATTAAATTAGTGTTACTACTGTAATATCTTCCACTCCAAACTGAAGTTGCTGCTGCCATTACCCACACAGTGATGTGGTCTTTTCTGAACAATTCTCTTTTCCTCTATGTTCAGAATCATGAACTGCATTTTGGTTACATAGTTATGTTTTAATAAATATCAGCCATATCATCAACATTCTCTAAAGAATGCATTTGACAATGATTATGGGAAAAAACATGATCCTCTTCTATAAACTGTATTTAGTTAAAGATGATTTAATTAATTTACTTTAAAATTTCTGTTCAATTAATCAACTTGTTTACAAATAATTAGCTTTCATAATTACATAAAAGTTTAAATGAATTTTATACTTTTAAAGGAAGAAATCATTGCACATGTGTTCCATTATACTTTTGATGGTAACTTTATACTTTTAAATCTCCATATAAATTTTAAACTAGTACAGAAACACTTTTTTAATTTTTAAATTCCTGAGGCTAAATTTATTGTCCATTTGCAAAAACACTGTGATTGTTATTTAAAAATATGCCCATTGGATCAAATTTGAATATATATATATTCAAGTATATATGTATAAAACTCTTGGCCAAGATGAAAGGGTAGGTAGATACACTGCCTCCTTGCACAACCAAAAGAAGGACAATAACAAATTTAAAAACATAGAACAACCAGAACTGCCAGAAAATCAAACTGTATGGAAGTCCAAAAGCCAAGGACCTAAAGAAGAAACATTCATCCACTCCAATAGGAGATGCGGAGATGGGCAGCCAGGGTGGAGAGGACTCCCAGTCAGGCAGTCGCTAGAGAACTGGGACAGTGGACGCTGTGGCTGACATAGAGGGCAGTCCAACGTTTGTGTGCAGATACATCGGGAGGAACATCTGTGGAGCAAGACAGGCCATGGAACCCAATGTTCCAGCACAGGGAAATAAAGCCTCAAAACCTCTGACTGAAAAACCCTATGGGGGCTGAGGTGGCAGGAGATTTTTTTTGGAGAGACCTGCTGGGTTCTAGAACATACACAAACCCACCAGCTTGAGAATCAGGACCAGAAGGGCCCAATTTGCTTGTGGGTAGCAAAGGAAGTGCTGAAAGCCCACCAAGAGAAGAGGAAGAAGCACTGTTCCTTCTCAGGCCCCTCCCCAACATACCTCACAATGCAGTAATATGCATTGCCCTGCCCTGGTGAATAACTAAGGCTCCTTCCCTTACTACAGAACAGATATACTGTGATAAAAAAAAAAAAATAAAATGGCCTTAAAGAAACAACAGATCAAAGCTCCAGAAAAAATACAGCCAAGTGAGGAAGAGACAGCCCACCTATCAGATGCACATTTCAAAACACTGGTAATCAGGATGTTCACAGAAATGGTGAGTATGGTTGAAAAATGGAGGAAAAAGTGAAGGCTATGAAAAGTGAAATAAAGGAAAATGTACAGGGAACCAATAGTGAGGGGAAGGGAAACCAGGATTCAAATCAACAGTTTGTACCAGAAGGAAGAAATAAACATTCAAACAGAACAGAATGAGGAAAGAAGAATTAAAAAAAAAATGAGGGGACAGTTAGAAACCTTGAGGACAACTTTAAACATTCCAAAATCTGAATCAGACGGGTGCCAGAAGGAGAATAGGGAGAGTAAAAAATTGAAAACTTATTTGAAAAAATAGTGAAGGATAACTTCCCCAATCTTCCAAAATAAATAGACCTCCAGGAAGTTTAGGAAGTTCAGAAAGTCACAGAAAAGGTGGACCCAAGGAAGCACACACCAAGGAACATCATAATTGTATTACCCAAGAATAAAGATAAGGAGAGAAACTTAAAAGCAGCAAGAGAAAAGGAGACAGTTACCTACAAAGTAGTTCCCATAAGGCTATCAGCGGATTTCTCAAAAGAAACCTTATAGGCAAGAAGGGTCTGGAAAGAAGTATTCGAAGTTATTAAGGTCATTTAAAAAATAATATATATAAATATATTTTTCATATATGAAATATATTTGAATATATATATCATACACATTAAACAGGTAAGAGAGTCAGTAACACTATTTGGGAAAAATCAATAATATTTTAGTCAATCTATTTATTTATTTAGTTAATTAATATATTTTATTGATTATGCCATCAATATATTTTATTGATTATGCCAGTTGTCCCATTTTCTTCTCCCCTTTATTTCCCTCCACCTTGTACTCCTTGCCCCACCATCATTCCCCTGCCTTAGTTCATGCCCATGAGTAGTACATATAAGTTCTTTGGCTTCTCCATTTTCCATACTATTCCTAACCTCCCCTGTCTATTTTGTAGGACATTTATGCTTCTTTTTCCCTATAACTTTTCCCAAATTCTCGCCCCCACTGATAACCCTCTGTGTGATCTCTATTTCTGTGAATCTGTTCCCATTCTAGTTGTTTGCTTAGTTAGTTACTTAGTTTGTTTGTTTGTTTTTGTTTTTTAGGTCCAGTTGTTGATAGTTGTGAGTTTGTTTTCATTATACTGTTCATATCTTTGATCTTCTTTTTCTTAGCTAAGTACCTTTAACTTTTCATATAATAAGGGCTTCATAATGATGAACTCCTTTAACTTGACCTTATCTGGGAAGCGCTTTATCTGCTCTTCCATTCTAAATAATAGCTTTGCTGGATAGAGTAATCTTGGATGTAGGTCTTTGCTTTTCATGACTTTGAATACTTCTTTCCAGCCCCTTCTTGCTCATAAGGTTTCTTTGGAGAAATCAGCTGATAGTCTAATGGGAACTCCTTTTTACCTAATTGTTTCCTTTTCTCTTGTTGCTTTTAAGATTCTCTTCTTATCTTTATTCTTGGGTAATATAATTATGATGTTCCTTGGTGTGTGCTTCCTTAGGTCTACCTTTTTTGTTACTCTCCAAGCTTCCTGGACTTCATGGAAGTCTGTTTCCTTTGACAGATTAAGGAAGTTATCCATTATTTTTTCAAATAAGTTTTCAATTTCTTACTCTCCCTCTTCTTCTGGCACTCGTCTGATTCAGATGTTGGTATGTTTAAGGTTGTCCTCGGGGTTCCTAAGCGTCTCCTCGTTTTATTTATTTATTTATTTATTTATTTATTTATTTATTTATTTATTTATTTTTAGTTCTTGTTTCTTCATTCTGTTATGTTTGAATGTTTATTTCTTCCTTTTGGTGCAAACTGTTGATTTGAGTCCTGGTTTCCCTTCCCCTCACTGTTAGTTCCCTGTACATTTTCCTTTATTTCACTTTTCATAGCCTTCACTTTTTCCTCTATTTTTCGACTATACTCAACCAGTTCTGTGAGCATCCTGATTACTAGTGTTTTGAAATGTGCATCTGATGGGTTGGCTGTCTCTTCATCACTTAGCTGTATTTTTTCTGGAGCTTTCATCTGTTCTTTCTTTAGGGTCATATTTTTTATTTTTTGTTTTGGCTCACCCACTACATACAAGCAGCTGAGCCTTAGTTATTCACCAGGCGGGGTAATTCATGTCACTGTGTCGTGGCACAGTATGTGGGGGATTGGTGTGAGAGGGAACAATGCTGCTTGTTCAGGTCTCTGCTGTCTTTCAGTCACTTCCTCTGCTACCCACAAGCAAATTGGGCCCTTCTGGTGCTGATTTCCAGGTGGGTGGATTTGTGTGCATTCTAGGACACAGTGGATCACTCCAAGCAATTCTCCTGTGAGGCTGGGAGTTCCTTCCACTGCCTCAACCTCCACAGATGTTTTCAGTCAGACGTTTTAAGGCTTTATTTACCCACACTGGAACCCTGGGTTGCGCTGTCCGTTTTGCTCCCCAGTTGTTCCTCCCAGTTTATCTGCTCACAAATGTGGAACTGCCCTCTCCACCAGCTGCTGCCTGGTCATGAGTCCTCTCCACCCTGGCTGCCTGTTGATGTCCCTCCTGCTGGTCTGGATGTATGTTTTATCTTTAACTTCTTGGTTGTTGGACTTCTATACAGTTTATTTTCTGGCAGTTCTGCTTTTGTTTTTTTTTTTTTTAATTTGTTGTTGTCCTTCTTTTGATTGTGCTGGAGGCAAAGTGTAACTACGTACGCCTCCATCTGTGCTCGAAGTCCCCCTATTTTAGTTAGTCTATTTATACTGAAGTGGCATTTTTTTCAATATGATGAAATGTGCTAAATCAATATTTAAACTAATCAACAATTAAACAAATCCCACACAAAAAGAAGTGTTACAAATAGTATTTGTTATTAAAATATATGACAAGGAAGCATGGGCATGTTTTAATCTGGATCTTATAATTAAATCATTCAAACTCTCATTGGATTCAGAAAGATCTGGATTACTGACTTGTTCTACCTCAAACTGGGTGTATGGAATCAAAAAATATTAATTTCTTTCTCTCTGTTCCTTACCTAACAAAAGACTATGATCTTTAAACTTTTATCTTAGGATTGTGTGAAGGTTAATTAAATATGATTACATATGTAAATTTCTTAGCACAGTGCTTTGCCCATTATAATTACACAATAAATATTTGCTATGGTTAGAAATGGTTGCTATTATTTTAAGAAAATCAAAATATTTGAGTCTCACAGATTTTGTTCAAAAGTACTGTATAATATATAAGAAGTGAACATGTTAATTTAGAATTATTTAAAATTCATAGGAGCTGATTTGTATTATTACCTTTCCTTCAAATTCTGTAAAAATGAACAGAAAACTTTATTATTCATCAAGCACTGTACAAGTCCCATGAGTTATAAGAGAAATAAGAAAGAATCCTAAGTGGTAAACCAAAAAAATATTTTTTTGCAATAACATCAAAAAAATTTTTTTGCAAGAATAATTATGAGACATAAATCTAACATAGTAGTTGAAAACTCCATTTAGAAAAGTATAAGACATCATTGATAAAAATGAAAAAGGCTTTAATAAAGGGAGAGATATGCATTATTTTGAAATTAGAAACAATATTGCACAGAAGTCAATTCTCTCTGAATTGATCTCTACAGTTAATGCACTCCCAACATTTTGTAATGATTATTGAATGTGTGATTATAAAATTTACATAATATGAAAAAAATTCTATCACAATCAATGGATATTTTCACCTTTTTATTAGGATATAACTTACATGTACTAATTTTAGGGATATAGTTTAACTTTTATAGGGATGTAGCTAAAATTTTTATATATGTATACAGTCACTTAACTTTCTCGAACTTCAAGATTTATATTATTTCTATTCCTGAAACATCCCCTCTCATACATTACTGATAAAAGAGCTTTCCTGGTTAATTCCTTTCTCAAACCTGTTCACTATTCTTATCTCTAACATTATGAATCAACTTTGCCTGTGGAAAATTTATAAAAATGGAATTACTCAATATATACTGTGTAATCTCTCACATTTTTCTGATAAAAATTATTATGTTTGTAAGATTCATCCATACTGGTGTAACAGCAGTTTCTCTTTCCTTTGAATATGCCATAATTTTTATATATCCTTCTGCTAATGGATATCTGGGTTGTTTTATATTTTTTGGTATGAATAAAACTCTTATCAGCATTAATTTACATGCCTTTCTTCATCATAAACACTAATTTTCAATGAATATACACTCAGAATGGAACTGTTGAGTTATAGGCTAGTATTGTCAACTTTAATAAATATTGTCAGAAAGCTTTACCAATAGTTGTTTAAATTTACAGTCTTACAAGCAATATATGTCAGTTTCAATTTGTCTCCATCCTTGCTCAACCTTGGTATAGGCAGATTTTTTCATTTCAATTATTCTGGTAATGCATGGTAGTATTTTTGTGTGTGTTTATTTTATTTATAATCCCATTACAACAAGTGATACTGAGTTTCATGTTGTACAATTTAGAGACATTTGTGAAGTTCCCATTCAATTTTTTTCTTTAGCTTATAATTACTGTTTAAAACTATATGCATCCTCTTTGCCTTGCCTGTTTTGAGACCATAAAGATATCTTCTTATGTTTCATATAGAAACTTAAAAATTTTTTACCTTTCACATTTATACTCTTGATTCTTTTCAAATTATTTTTTGCTTGTTGTGAGATGCTTGTTCAGGAAAAATTCTTTCCTTGTAAATATATAATTGGTCATATTTTTTAAAATGTATTTTATTAATCACTCCATTACAGTTGTCCCATTCCCCCCCCCCCTTTACTCCTCTCTGTCCTACACACACTCTCTCACCTGTTATCCCACCCTTAGTTCATGTACATGGGTAGTATATATAAATTCTTTGGCTTCTACATTTCCTATACTATTCTTAACCTCCTCCTGTCTATATTCTACCTATCATTTATTCTACTATTCCATGTACCTTTTCCCCCATTCCTACCCTCCGCTTCCCCTCTAATAACCTTCCATGTGATCTCCATATCTTTAATTCTTTTCCTGTTCTAGTGGTTTGCTTAGGTTTTGTTTCTTTTCTTTTTTTTTTTTTTTTTTTTTTTTTTTTTTTTTTGTTTTTTTTTTTTTTTGTTTTTTTTTTTTTTTTTTTTTTTTTTTTTTTTTTTTTTTTTTTTTTTTTAGTATTTTTTTAGGCTCAGTTGTTGATAGTTGTATTTGTCATTTTACTGTTCATAGTTTTGATCTTCTTCTTTTTTCTAAGATAAGTCCCTTTAACATTTCACATAATAAGGGCTTGGTAATGATGAACTCCTTTAATTTGACCTTATCTGGGAAGCACTTTATCTGCCCTTCCATTCTAAATAATAGCTTTGCTGAATAGAGTAATCTTGGATGTAGGTCCTTACCTTTCATGACTTTAAATATTTCATTTCTGCCCCCTCTTGGCTTTAAGGTTACTTTTGAGAAATCAGCTGATAATCTTTTGAGAACTCCTTTGTAGATAACTGTCTCCTTTTCTCTTGCTGCTTTTAAGATTCTCTTCCCATCTTTATTCTTGGGTAATATAATTACAATGTTCCTTGGTGTGTGGTTTCTTCGGTACACCTTTTTTTGTGACTCTCTGAACTTTCTGGATTTCCTGTAAATCTATTCCCTTTGCCAGATTGGGGAAGTTATCCTTCACTATTTTTTCAAATAAGTTTTCAATTTCTTCTCCTTCTGGCACTCCTATGATTCAGATGTTGGAATGTTTCAAGTTGTCCCAGAGGTCCCTAAGCATCTCCTCATTTTTTGAATTCTTATTTCTTCATTCTGTTCTGGTAAAATGTTTATTTCTTCCTTTTGGTGGAAACTGTTGATTTGATTCTCAGTTTTCTTCCCTTTCCTGTTGGTTCCCTGTACATTTTCCTTTATTTCACTCTTCATACCCTTCATTTTTCCTCTATTTTGTGATGATACTCAACCATTTCTGAAAGCATCCTGATTACCAGTGTTTTGAACTGTGCATCTGATAGGTTGGTTATCTCTTCGCTATTTAGTTGTATTTTTTCTGGAGCCCTGATTTGTCCTTTCATTTGGGCCATATATTTTCTTTTTGTCTCGGGGTGCCTGTTACATAGTAAGTGGTGGATACTTAGGTGTTGGCCAGGGTGGGTAATGCACATCGTTTTGTTGTTGTGTTGTATGTGGGGGAGTGGTGCAAGAAGGAACAATGCTGTTTATTCAGCTCTCTGCCAGCCTTCATTCACTTCCTCTGCTGCCCACGAACAAATTTGGCCCCTCTGGTGCTGGTTCTGGGTTGGGTGGATTTCTGTACATTCTAGTATCCTGTGGGTCTCTCTAATGAGCTCTCCTGTGAGGTAGGTAGTTTCTCCTGCTGCCTCAACCCCGACAGGTTTTTACAGTTTGAGGTTTTGAGGCTTTATTTACCCATGCGGGAACCCTGGATTGTGTGGTCTGTCTCACTCCTCAGTTGTTTCTCCTGGTTTATCCACAGGCACATTTAAGGCCACCAGTCCTCCAGCCACACCTTGCCACTAATCCTCTCTGCCCATCTGCCTGTCTCCACCCCTCTTACCAGCCTGGATGCATGTTTTTTCTTTAACTCCTTGGTTGTTGGACTTCCATACAGTTTGATTTTTCTGGCAGTTCTGGTTGATTTTTTTGTTTTTAAATTTGTTGTTCTCTTTCTTTTGGTTGTGTTAAGAGTCACAATATACCTACCTATGCCTCCATCTTGGCTGGAAGCCAGATTTTTAAAATTAAAACATCATCTTACCTACTCAATTGTATTGATAATTTTGCCATAAATCATGTAATGTTATGTGTTCTATCTATTTCTGGACTCTTTATTATAATTTATTGGTTTATTTGTCTATTTTGATAATAAGGTAATTCAAGAAACTTCAGACGAACATGGTATAAACTAGTGAGATTTAAAAAACTTATAAAAGCTACAGTATAAGAGTAACTGGTATGTTTTATATCTTGAATTGGTAAGAATTCATAGTTGGTAATTTTTTAATAATGTTGATCTCTACATTTGTGTTTCATTGCCTTTTATACATACTATATTTTATAATAGAAAACAAAGAAATATAATAGGATTAATATTGTAACACTTGTACAGTAAAATATTGTTCATCAGGAGAACTACATACTGAGATTTTTGAAAAAATATTTATTTTCAATTTTATGGTTATTTATTTTCAATTTCATACCATTTTTAGCAATGAGAAATGATTAAATATAGAGAATAGTGTATAACATTGAAATAACCTTGCTGGTGGTTAATAGCAGCTTTGGCCTTCTACACTATGAGAGAGAGAGAGAGAGAGAAGCAGTGATAGGAGAGAGAAACATCAATTGATTGCCTCCAATATGCACCCCGACCTGGGACCGAACCTGAAACCTTTAGGTTTACTTTTGGGACAACATTCCATCCAAATGAGCCATACCAGCCAGGGCTTTTTCAGAGATTATATAGAACTTGCTCAACAATTCCAAAGAAGATAGAGCACACTGGTAACACTTAAGGTATGAAACATTCATAGAAATGCAAATGTATCACCTGGAAGAAAGGCATTTTTTGGTTGTTATATGTTTTATGAGTAAAACTTTTAATTTTATAGTAATTAACAATAGGTCACATTACAATGTTCTGTCTAAAGATTTGCCACTATATAAACATAATGTTATGAGAGAATGAAGAAAAAACAACGTATTTATCCTGGAGAAATATGGAAGATATTCATGGAAGAACTGAACTGTGAGCTGGATTAAAATGCATGAGATTCCCTGGGAAGAAGTGAGAAAAACAAGAGCTCATTGGGAGTAAAGTATTGAATAATTAAAATGTTGGTAAGCTATTTGGGTGGAACACAGAATGAATGGGGTGTTGGTAGAAAATTCCATTAGCGTGATAGATTGGGGACAGATAGGAAAAAAAAACTTTATCCATACATAGATCCAGCAAGTTCTTCATTTATTCTGTAATATCACAAGTATCTGTTCCAGCCCTCAGTTCTCCAGTTAGTCAGCCATTACGGAACACCTGCTATATATCAGGAGGCAAAGTAGTATGTTTATGTTACTGTACAGTAAAGGCTTTTTGAGCAAAAACTACCAGGAGCCTAGATTAAAGGATGAGTGGATGGCAAACAAGTCTTGCATATTAAAGATAGAGAAGGGCCCCACACAAATTTACAGGTGTATTTTCCCTGGAGTCATTTGTTCACATTTATAAGGGGAAGAAAGCAAACAACCCCTCAACTCCATTCTCCCCAAATGCACACAAAGGGCCAGGTTATAACAATCTAAAGATCTTCTTCTTCTCTTCCCATAACTGGTATAATTAGAGAACAAAGATTCCTGAACTTGCTTCAGCAGAAAATACAGCTTTGCAGCCATTTCTAGAAAAGCTCTGAAAGTCAACATTTCAGTATTTCTCTCCTATAGTAGATGAATTACATTTGCACTGATCATGTCACTTAATGGAAAAATGAAGCATAAGGAACCAATGTTAACATGTTCTGTAAGTATATACACTCGTGTGCCATTTAATTACAGGGGTGTATCCTGAGAAATGTGTTGTTAGGCAGTTTCATCATTGCGTACACATCGTAGAGCACATTTACACAAACCTATTATATAACCTATTAGTCTAACAGTATAGCTTGTTGCTCCTAGGCTACAAATCTGTACAGCACGTTACTGTACTGAATATTGTAGACAAAATGGTGAGTACATGTGTATCCAAATACTTCTAAACACAGAAGAGCTACAGTAAAAGTACAGTATAAAAGGGTAAAAGTGATACACCTGTATAGGTACTTACCAGAATAGAAATAGCAGAACTGGAAGTTCTCTAGGTGATTCAGCCTGTGAGTGGTGAGTGAATGTGAAGGCCTAGGACATTACTGTCCACTACTGTAGACTTTATTTTATTCTATTAATTTGTTATTGTATTTTTTCCATTGCCATTTAGCTCCTTATACCCCTCTCCCTATGTAATCACCAAACTACTGTGCATGTTCATAAGTCCTTTTTCCTCGATCCCTCTGCCTCCTAACCTCCTTCTTCCCAATAACTGTCATCCTGCTCTCTATGAGTATTTAAAATACTGTAAACTTAGCTTACACTCAATTTATTTAAATGATAGAAAATTTTCAGCTCCATTATAATATTTTGGGTCCACCATCATATTATTTAGTTCCTCATTGACTGAAAGTTTGTTACAGAGCGCATGACTATAACTGGTTTGCTTCTGGTACAGAAAACATGTGTTTGCTGTCAGGATAATTAAATATAGATACTAAAAATGTATCACTATGTGCCAGGGACACTTTTAATTCTATGTTTAACATTTTAAGTATATTTTATTGATTATGCTATTACAGTTTTCCCAATTTCTCCTACTTTATTAGCCCTCCACTCTATACCTCCCCCCCACCTTAGTTCATGTCCAGGGGTTGTACATATAAGTTCTTTGAGTTCTCTGTTTCCTATACCATTTTTTATCTCTCCCCATCTATTTTATGCCTACCAATTATGCTTCTTCTTCCCTGTACCTGTTCCCCCCATTCCTTCCATTCCCCTTCCTCACTGAAATCTCTCCATGTGATGTCCATTTCTTTTATTCTGTTCTGGTTCTAGTTGTTTGCTTAGTTTTTGTTTTCTTTGTTTGTCTTTTCTTTTATGTTCATTTGTTGATAGCTGTGAGTTTGTTGTCATTTTATCACTCATATTTTTCTTAGATAAATCCCTTTAACATTTCATGTAATAATGGCTTGGTTATGATGAACTCCTTCAATGTGACCTTATCTGGGAAGCACTTTATCTGCCCTTCCATTCTAAATGAAAGCTTTGCTGGATAGAGTAATCTTGGATGTAGGTCCTGCTTTACATGACTTTGAATACTTTATCCCAGCCCCTTCTTGACTGCAAGGTTACTTTTGAGAAATCAGCTGATAGCCTTATGGGAACTCCTTTGTAGGTAACTGTCTCCTTTCCTCTTGCCACTTTTAAGATTCTCTTTATTGTCAATCTTGGGAAACTTAAAGATGATGTACCGTGGTGTGTCCCTCTTTGGGTCCAACTTCTTTGGGACTCTCTGGGCTTCCTGGGCTTCCTGAAGTCTATTGCCTTTGCCAGATTGGAGAAGTTTTTCTTCATTATTTTTTCAAATAAGTTTTCAATTTCTTGCTATTGTTGTTCTCCTTCTAGCACCCCTATAATTCGGATATTGGAATGTTTCAGGCTGTCCCAGAGGTTAGTAAGTGTCTCTTCACTTTTTTGAATTCTTGTTTCTTCATTCTGTTCGAGTTTGATGTTTATTTTTCCCTTTTGTTCCAAATTGTTGCTTTGAGTCCAGGTTTCCTTCCTGTCACTGTTGGTTCCTTGAATATTTTGCTTTTTCATTTTGGGTATCTGTCATTTGTTTTTGTTTTTTCATTTTTCAACCAAGCTCAACCAGTTCTGTGAGCATTTTGATTACCAGGGCTCCATCAGATAGGTTGGCTATCTCCTCATTGCTTAGCTCTCTTTCTGAAGTTTTGCTCTGTTCTTTCATTTGGACCATATTTCTTTGTCTCGGGGTACCTGTTAAGTTGTAAGGAGGTGGGGCCTTAGGTATGCACCAGGGAAGGACAACCCTCCTTGCTGCAGCACTGCCTGTGGGGGAGGGGCCAGAGAGGGAACAATACACCTGCTCACCTGCTCATCTCTAGCCCACTTTCCAATGAACTCTCAACTCTCTCGTGAGACTGGGAGTTTCTCCCACTGTGGCAACCTCCATAGTCCACAGTGAGCTCTGAGGCCTGCCCGTTTGATCCGCTGCCTCGCTGCAGCCCACCCCACCCGCACAGTCCCCATACTTAAGTCTAAGTGATGAATAAAGTACTTGTACATCAGTGAATTGATCTAATAATTAATCATTGCCATCATCATCATTAAGGTCATCATGACAGCTTATTATGCCAGTCAGATATTAGCTTATTTAATGTTAGTGATTATTTTTTCCTTTAAGGTAAGCAAAAGACATCATTATCTTTGTTTTATGAATGAAATGGAGGCACAGAGAAGTTAAGTGCCTTCTCAAGACCACAGAGTTAGAAAGAAACAGAAATCTAATTCCAGTAGTTTGGCTCCAGAGTCCATGCTTTAACCCTGTACAGGCTCTTTATTGTCTCTCCATAATGTGTATGTTTGATCAAATGCCCTCATTTTCTGTGAGCTGTGTTTATACATTGGGGATGTATTTTATTTATGATATCTCTAATTATATGTTTTACATATTAAATCATTAACTATCCATAGGCTGCATGTTCTATTTTAGATGGCAAATAACTTCAAAAGTAAAACTGGTCACTGCACCAAAACTATGCTTCAAGAATGCCTTGCAAAATTTGTGCTAGATGTAAAAACAATACATTTTCTTAAAAAATCATGCCTATGCATTTTCTATAATCATGTTCCATAAAACAAACATATGAATAATTTTTGTTCTGCAGGCTCAGCTGTTAAATACATGTGACAATTTACACAAAAATTTAAAATGAAAAGTTGTCCTTTCCAAATGGCACTAATTCATAATTCATAATTCCCAACTCTAGAAAGAGAATATTTTAGATATATTCATCTGTGTAGATGTTTAAAATGAAGGCCATAAACTCTAAAATTATTGTCATTCATTCATAAAACAAAGTCTCAAAATTTGTTCAAGAAAAATACTTTTAAATGCTTTGTTAAAATTTATAATAACATATTATGAATTTATTGAATTATCCACTTCTAGAAACTGACAGAAAAATTATGGAAGCTCAATGTCAGTCAGGAAAAGGAAATATGTTCTGGTTTTCTCAAAAACCTCTAAGATTTTGGACATTGGAATAAACTAAACAGGAATTATCCCAGGGGCAAAAAAGATACACCAGAGTCTCAATAATTATATGTCACTACCTCATTAAGCTAGGTAATTATTGGTTTCAAGTAAACATTTTCACATATATCAATATATATAGAAAGACATATATAGATACAGATATATAGGTTATAGTATAAGAAGTGAAATGAATATTAACAAATGGAAGTTCATGAAAATGGCTTAACAGGGCAAAACCACATCCTATAAAGAAAATGCCAAGTTGTGGCTGGATCATCAGAAGCACAATTTTACACGTAAAAAAAGAACAATGCACATGAAGTTGTGAATCTCAAAAATATTTTACTCTGTCTTCCAACTTCAGCAGAGAAAGGAAACACTACTTGCTTTTCAAAAAATTAAGACTTGTGGCCCTGGCTGGCGTAGCTCAGTGGATTGAGCGTGGGCTGGGAACCAAAGGGTCCCGGTTCAATTCCCAGTCAGGGCACATGCTTGGGTTGCGGGCCAGGTCCCCAGTGAGGGCCATGTGAGAGGCAACCACACATTGATGTTTCTCTCCCTCTCTTTCTCCCTCCCTTCCCTCTCTCTAAAAATAAATAAAATCTTCAAAAAAAAAAGTTCACTTAAAAATTATTAAAAAAAATAAATAATGACGTTTTTATAGATCAGTTTTGGTTTCACAGTAAGATTGAGCAGAAAATATAGGCCCATCTACATCTTCCCTCTTCCCCATACCAACTATGCAACCATCACATGCTCTTCCAGTGTGGTACAATGTGGTACAGTGTGGTTACAATGAATGGGACATTGACACATCATTACCACAATCCATAGTTTATAATCACTGTGTGTGCTGAACATTCTGTGGGTTTTGACAAATGTATAATGCCAGTGCCTATGATTACAGTGTCACACAGAATAGTCTTACTGCCCTAAGATGCCCCCGTGCTCCACTTACTCCTCCCACTCTTCAAAGCCCCTTGCAATCATGGATCATTTTACTGTTTCCAGTTTGATCTTTTCCAAATATCATATTATTGGAATCACACAGTATGTAGTCATTTCAGGGTACACTTCTTTTATTTAGTAATATGCATTTAAATTTCCTCTATGTCTTTTTGTGGCTTCATAGCTCTAATTATTTTACACTGAATAATATTCCATTTTATAGATGTAGCACAATTGATTTACACACTTACCTAATGAAGAACATGTTATTTGCTTCCAAGTTTTGGCATTATGAATAAATCATCAGTAAACATTCAGAGGTTTTGTGTAGACATAAATTTTCAATTAATTTGGGTAAATATCAAGGGACACACATGCTGGATTATATGGGAAGTTTATATTTAGATTGATTTTTCAAAAATTGCCAAACTCCCTTCTGAAGTGGCTGTACCATTTTTCAGTCCAGCAATGAATGAGAGTTTCTGATGCTCTACATATTTGTCAGCCTTTGTCATTGTCAGTGTTTGAAATTTTAGGCATTCTATCAGGAGAGTAGTACTACTGTTGTTTTAATGTGTATTTCCCTAATGAAGTACAATGTTGAGCATCTTTTCATATGGTTAATTGTCAGTTTCATTTCTTCTTTGGTGTGGGTTCTGTTCATATCTTTTGCCCATTTTTAAATCAGGTTTTTGTTCTCTTATTGTTGAGTTTTAGGAGTTCTTTCTATATTTTGGTTACAGTCATTTATCAGATATGTGTTATACAAATGTTTTATCCCAGCCTATAGCTTGTATTCATTCTCTCTTTTTTTTTTAAAGATTTTATTTATTTATTTTTAGAGAGAGGGGAAGGGAGGGAGACAGAGAGGGAGAGAAACAGCAATGTGTGGTTGCTCCTCACATGGCCCTCACTGGGGACCTGGCCTGCAACCCAGGCATGTGCCCTGACTGGGAATCGAACCTGGGATGCTTTGGTTCCCAGCCCACGCTCAATACACTGAGCTACATCAGCCAGGGCTGTATTCATTCTCTTGACAGTGTCTTCACAGAGCAGAAGTTTTTAATTTTCCTAAAGCCCAATTCATCGATTTATTCTTTCATCTTCGTGACCTTAGTGTTGTATCTGAAAAGCCTTCACCAAACTCCAGGTCATCTACATTTCCTCTTATGTTATCTTCTACGAGTTTTATAGCTTTGCATTTTATTTAGGTCTATGATGCATTTGAGTTATTTTTTTTGTGAAGGGTATAAAGTCTATGTCTACTTGCATTTTCTTGGAACACAAGTGAAGTGAAAGAAAGAAAAATTAAAGTACATTAAAGAGAGGATAAGGCAAACCAGTCAAACAATGCAATTAAGCTGAAATTAAATGAAGAAAGCTAAACATAAGGAAGAGAAATAAAAAATACTAAAAATAAAAGTAGTAAAAATAATGAAATAATAATAATAATAATAATAAGCATAAATAATAAAATGCTAGTTTTATGGGATAGCATTGTGACATTGTCTCAGTTTCTCAGTTTTTGTGGTTAGCCTTGTGCTTCCCCTTTGGATCTGTCTCTGGACCTTTCATAACTCCATGTCTTATGGTCTCATTTGAGGAAAGAAAAAAAGGAAAACAAAAGAGAGAAGAAAAGAAAAAAAAAGCCTCTTGCTGACTTTAAACCCACTGAGTGAGTTCTACTGGTCTCCCTGGATGCCACAGGAAGATTGGGGCTGGACTTCACTTTTCTTCCTTCCTACGGTTTTGCGAAGATGAGGAACCAGGTCTGGGCTGCAATATTCACAGTTCCTCAGTCTCCAGCCCAGGTGCTCTGTGAGCTGCCAGGCTCAAATCAGCCACTCGGTCTCTGGACACACAGCATGGGTCAATCCCGGGCATGTGGCTCCAATCAGCCACTGGGTCTCTGGGCACACAGCGTGGGTCAAGTCCTTACTTGCATTATCTTGCATTTGGATACACAATTGTTCCAACACCATTTGTTGAAAAGACTCTCTTTGCTCCCTTGTATTGCCCTTTCTCATTTCTCGAAGATCAATTGACCATAATTGCGTGTTCTGTTCAGAGAATCTGTATGTCTATTCTTTTGTCAATACCGCACTCTCTTAATTACCATAGTAAGGCTTGAAGTCTGGTAGTGCCAGTCTTCCAGGTTTTTTTTCTTCTCCTTTGACTTTGCTTGGCAATTCTGAGTCATTTTCCTCTCCATAAAACTTTAGCATCTTTTTGTCGATAGCCACAGAATACCTGGCTAAGATTTTGATAGTATGTCACTTGAGAAGAATTGACATCTTGTCAATATAAATTCTTTCTATCCATGAATATGAAATCTCTCTTCATTTATTTAGTTCTTTGATTTCCTTCATCATTACTTTGTAGATTTCCTCATATACATCTTATGCATATTTTGTTAGATTTATAACTATTTTATTTTTAGTGCTATTATAAGTATATTCATTTAATTTCCAATTCCAATTGTTTATTTTTGATATATAGGAAATTGACTTTTTCATTGAATTTATTGGAGTGACATTGGTTCACAAAACTGTGCATGTTTCAAGTATACAACTAAACATACAATTATTTGCACTTGGTATTGTGCACCCATCACCCCAAGCAAAGTCTTTCCATCCCCATAGGCAAAGGACCTACGTCTATACATTTTTATATATATACAGAGAGTTGGCCAAAGAATTCATTTGTTTTTTTCTGTAAGATGGCTCTAGTAATTCTTAGTTGTCTTTAACATCATTCGAAACAATTTTGTTAGATTGTATTGTGACAGCTGTCATAACAGCATTATTTAAAAAAATCAAAATTGGTGAATTTGTGTAGCCATTTTAGCATTGAAGATGGAAGAAAATATGCAATATTTTGGTATATTATGCTTTTTTAATTCAGGAAAGGGAAAAACACAACTGAAATGCAAAGAAAATAAGATTTGTGCAATGTATGGAGGAGGTGCTGTGACTGATCAAACGTGTCAAAAGTGGTTTGAGAATTTTTGTGCTGGAGATTTCTTGCTGGATGATGCTCCGCAGTCAGGTAGACCAGTCAAAGGTCGAAGCTGATAGCCAACAAACTGAGGCATTAATTGACAACAATCAACATTATGCCATCAGAAAGATACCCAGCATATTTAAAATATCCAAATCAATAAAGTTATTGGTGAAAATGAAAAAAAAAAGTCTTTTAATTTAGTGAAAAATCTAAATGAACTCTTTGGCTAACCCAATATCATATACATGTTTTTGTTTATTTCACAACTTCCCCTCCTTCCATGCTGTAGCACAAGGTAAGATTTCCATTTTTTTTTTTTTTTTTTTTAATGACCAAGCAGTATTCATTGTGTAAATGTACCATGGCTTTTTTTAACCACTCATCCACTGATGGGCTCTTGGGTAGTTTCCAGATCATGGCTATTGTAAATAACATTGCAATAAACACAGGTGTGCATATAATCTTTTGAATTAGTGTTTTGGGTTTCTTAGGATATATATCCAGAAGTGGGATCACTGGGTCAAAAGGCACTTCTATTTTAAATTTTTTTAAGAAACTGCATACTGTTTTCCACAGTGGCTGCACCAGTCTGGATTCCCACCAACAGTACACAAGGATTCCCTTTTCCTCACGTCCTCATCAGCACTTGTTTGTTCATTTATTGATGATAGCCATTCTGACTGGTGTGAGATGTTATCTCATTACAGCTTTAATTTGTATCTCTTTCATGATTAGTGGTGAGCCTTTTTTATATGCCTATTGGCCATTCGTATGTCCTCTTTGGAGAAGTGTTTATTCAGGTCCTTTGCCCATTATTTTTTTCTTTATTCATTTTTATTTTAAAAATTTTTTTATTACTTTATTGTTGTTCAATTACAGTTGTTTGCATCTTCTCCCCTCCCCCTCCAAACCCACCTCCTTCCCCTGCCTCCACCCTCCCCTTTGGTTCTATCCATGTGTCCTCTATAGTGGTTCCGGAAAACCCTTCTCCCCATTGTCCCCTTCCCCTCCCCTCTGGCTATTGTTAGATTGTTCTTCATTTCAATGTCTCTGGTTATGTTTTTCTTGCTTTTTTTCCCTTTGCCTGTTTTTTAAATTAGGTTGTTTGTCTTCCTGGTATTGATTTGTATAAGTTCTTTATATATTTTGGAAATTAACTCCCTATCAGATATATCATTGGCAAATATGTTTTCCCATTTTACTGATTTTTTTTTTGCTCTGCAGAAGCTTTTTATTTTGTTGATTCTTTTCTGTGCGAAAGCTTTTTAGACTGATGTAGTCCAATTTGTTTATTTTTTTCTTTTGTTTACCTTGCCCTAAGAGAAGATATTGGCTAAAGTATTGCTACAAGAGATGTCAGAGATTTTGTTGCCTACATTTTCTTGAAGGATTTTCATGGTTTCATGACTTACATTTAAGTCTTTTATCCATTTTGGGTTTATTCTTATGTATACTGTAAGTTGGTGGTTTAATTTTATATATTTATTTTTGCATACACATATCCAATATTCCCAACACCATTTATTGAAGAGATTGTCTTTACTCCATTGTATGCTCTTCCCTTCTTTGTCAAATATTAATTGACCATGAAGGTGTGGGTTTATTTTTGGGCTGTCTGTTCTGTTTCATTGATATATATGCCTATTCTTATGCCAGTACCAGCCTGATTTAATTACAATGATCTTGTCGTATTACTTTGTTATCAGGTAGTATGATCCCTCCAACTATGTTCTTTCTCAGATTTGCCAAAGCTATTCGAGGTTTTTTTTTTATTCTATATAAATTTTTGGAATATTTATTCTTGATCTGTGAAATATTGTCACTGGTATTTTAATAGGAATGAAATTAAATCTATGGATTGCTTTGGGTAGTATGGACATTTCTTTATTTATTGTTGTTCAAGTACAGTTGTCTCCATTCTTCCTCCACCACTCCCTCTTCCTTGCCCATTCCCACCTTCCACCCTCAATCACACCCCTCTTTGGCTTTTTTGTCCATGTGTCCTTCATACATGTTCCCTGATGCCCCTGCTCTTCTTTCCCATGTTATCCCCCTCCCCGTCCCTTCTGGTTACTGTCAGTTTGTTCTTTATTTCAATGTCCGTGGTTATATTTTGATTGCTTGTTTTGTTGATTAGATTCCACTTATGGGTGAGATCAAATGCTATTTGTCTTTTACTGCCTGGCTTATTTCACTTAGTATAATGCTCTCCAGATCCATCCATGCTGTCACTCAGGGCAGGAGCTCCTTCTTTCTTTCTACTGTGTAGTATTTGGTAGTATGGACATTTTAATGATGTTAATTTTTCCACTCCATAAGCATGATATATGCTTCCACTTATTTGTATCTTCTCAATATCTGTATTAAGTCTATAATTTTCCAAGTACAGGTTTTTTACATATTTGGTTAAATTTAGTTCTAGGTATCTTACTTTCATTTTTTGTTTCAATAGTAAATGGGATTATTTTTTAAATTTCTCTGGTAGTTCATAAGTGGTGCATAAAATTGCTACCAACTTTTAAATATTAATTTTGTATTCTGCTTTTTTGCTAAATTCATTCATTAGATCTGGTAGTTTGGTTTTTTGTGGAATCTTTAGGCTTTTCTATTTACAATATCATGTCATCACACATAATGACAGTTTTACTTCCTACTTTCTGGTTTCGATGCATTATTTTCCTCTTGTCTGATCACTGTGGCTAAAGCTCACAGTACTATATTGAATAAGAATGGTGAAAGTGGATACCCCTGATTTGTTCCTGAATTTAAGAGGAATGCTTGTAGTTTTTACCCATCGAGTGTAATGCTGGCAGTAGGTTTTTTACTCATATAACCTTTTTTATGTTGAGGTACGATCCTTCTATCCCCACTTTGCTGAGTTTTTGTCATAAATTGATGTTGGATTTTATAGAATGCTTTTCTGTATTTATTGATATGATTCTATGACTTTTCCCCTATATTTTGTTTATTTGATGTATCACTTTTATTGATTTGTGAATATTGTACCAACCTTGTATCTGTGGAATAAATCTTGCTTGATCATGATGTATGATATTTTTAATATATTGCTGTATTTCCTAATATTTTCTGGAAAATTTTAGTATCTATGTCCATCATGGATAATGGCCTACAGGTTTTCTTCTTTGTAGTGTCTTTACCTACTTTTGGAATTAGAATGCTGCTGTCATAAATGCAGACAACTGGACTTAAACAATAATTTAAAAAAGAGTTTGGAAGTTTTCACTCCTCTTGAATTTTTGGGGAATAGCTTGAGGATAGGTTTTAGTTCCTTTTGAATGTTTGTTGATATGTGCCTGTAAAGCCATCTGGTCCAGGACTTTTTATTTTTTACTAGACGTTTGAATACTACTTCGATTTCATTAGATGTAATTGGTCTACTTAGGTTTACTTATCCTTCCTGAATCAGTCTTGGAAGGTTGAATGTTTTTAAGAATTTATCTGTTTCACCCAGGTTGTCCAATTTCTTGACATTTAGATCTTCATAGTATTTTTCTGCACTGTCAGCTATTATTTCTTTTCTTTCATTTCTGATTTTATTTATTTGGATATTCTCCTTTTTTTTTCTTGATGAATCTCATTAGAGATTTGTCAATCTTTTTTTAACTTTCAAAGCACCACCTCTTAGTTTCTTTGATATCTTGTCATATTTTTTAGTCTCTAAGTCATTTATTTCTGCTGTGATCTTTATTATTTCCTTCCTCCTACTTTCACTGGATTTTGTGATTATTTTTGTAGTTTTTTTAGGTGTAGAGTTAGATTGTATATTATAGATTTTTTTTTTATTATTCAGGTAAGCCTATAATGTTATGAATTTCCCTCATAGGTCTGCTTTTGCCGTGTCTCATAGATTTGGGGTTATTGTGTGTTCATTTTCATTTGCTTCCAAGTAACTTTTTTTCCTTTATCTCATTGTTAACCCATTCATTGTTTAATAACATGTTATTTAGCCTCCATGTGTTTGAATGTTTTTCAGATTTTTTATTGCAGTTGATTTCTAACTTTACATAATTTCTCTTCTTATCACATTAGCTAGGACTTCCAGTAAGATGTTGAAAAGAAGTGTGAGATATAATATCTTTGTCTTGTATCCAACCTTAGCAGAAAACCATCTGATTTCTCACCATTAGATATGGTTACCTGTTGGATTTTTCTACATGTTCTTTATCAAGTTGAGAAAGAACCTTTCTCATCTTAGTTTGCTGAGAGATTTTATCATGAATGGTGTGTGCTTTTATTAAGTACTTTTTGAGTGTATTGACTTGGTTATATAATTTTATATTTTAACTAATTGATGTGATAGGTTATATTAACTTTTGAATGTTTAACCGGTTTTGTATATTTGAAAGAAATCTCATTTGACCATGGTATACTTCTTTTTATATATTATTGAGTTTGCTTTGATTTTTTTTTTAAGATTTTATTTATTTTATTTTCAGAGAGAGGGGAAGGGAGGGAGACAGAGAGGGACAGAAACAGCAATGTATGGTTGCCTCTCACATGGCCCTCACTGGGGACCTGGCCCACAACCCAGGCATGTGCCCCGACTGGGAATCAAACTGGGACCCTCTGGTTCCCAGCCCGCGCTCAATCCACTGAGCTACACCAGCCGGGTGCTTTGATATTTTTTGAGGATTTTTACATCTATGATTAAACGAGATGTCAGTGTATAGTTTTTCTTTTTTTAATGTCTTACCCTGGTTTTGTTATTAGGATACCATCATTCTTCTGGAATGAGTTAGGAGAGATTCCTACCATGTCTATTTTCTAGAAGAACTTATAAAGAACTGGTGTAATATCTTCCTTGAATATTTGGTAAATATACCAGTGGATCCATGTGGGCTAAAACACTGGCTTCTTTTAACCATATGGTGAAACCTCATTCAAATTCATGGGTAAGTAGCAATGTTTTGTAAAGCTCACTATTAAGTGATTTTACTATTAAACAAATTATTCCTCCAAGTGACACAAATTTTTTTAAAATAAACAAATAAATGCTGTAAGCGTACCACTCGTATCACCTTTACAAACTGGGCAAAATTTTGAAATCCCCTGACAGAATGCAACTGGTGCATAAAACATTTTATATTTATCTGAGAGAAAACTCACTGGCCACAGAGGACAGGAAACATGAAGATATCTGTTTTCTTCAGATGATTCTGGCATTCACATGAAATATTTTTCATAATGCAGCATATTATTCAATAAAATTAATCTTCCCCTATTACCATGAATTTCATAATTACAACAATTCTTTATCTGGTGTCAATAATGACTTGATTAATTTATCATACAAAAATCAGTTTCAATGCCAGCTTCAAAGTGAATGTTTAGTCTTAAAATTCTCAGTGAATATTAGATACTTACTACAACCTATATCTGCCATTCATAGTCTTTGAGAGAATGAAAAAATTATACATATGTTGAGTGATTTTACTCAAAATATGTAAACATTGAGCAATTACAATATTCACATGAAAATAAATATTTTAGCAAAAACTTAGGAGAAATTGGTGCTTATTATATAATATAATTGGTGATGTATATATGTATACATACATAAATATCAATATCTGTATGCATGTGTGTAAATAGATTAGAAAAACTCATTTTTCTAATTATTTCTCCTCCTTATGCTAATATAATTACACATAATGAAAGTAGACACAGCCATAACATCAGATATCTTTGGATATTATATCCAACCCATCTGTGCCTAAATGAACTTTGCATAAGTCAAATGAGATCGATGAAAACATAGACAGTTGGTTTCAGACCCAGAACAGGTTAGCACAGCCAAGTGGAGGCAATAGATGGCACAGTTATCCAATAAACTTCTTGAATTGTCGTTAGGGCCAATGATTTTTTCACACAGCCAGTCCACAATTTTTCAGGAGATTAAAATAACCTGTATTTTTAATGAAGCCAATTTGAATTTAGAAACCTAAAATTTATTCTAACTTGATTGTCATTTCATGCTACAATATATCTGATGGGCCATATAAGGATCTGTTTAAGAGTGTTTTAGACTTTGATCCTAAAGACCTCATGGGGGTGTTCACTAACCAAGATTCATTCAACAAGCTGAAATGTAAAAATAGAAAAAATAAATTGATTTTTTACTCTCTATAGAAAGCGGTAGTTATGATTAAGAGAGAATGTCAGGCTTCAGTGTAAAAAGTTCCTTTCATTTCAGTAAAAATAATTTGCATTTTATACTGAATGTGCATTTAACTGAAGATTTTTTCACATAGTAAATCTTTTCATAATGCATCTGCCTCCTCATGTGTCTGCAAATTTTTTAAACTATCATCATAAAGGCTTCACCTACTCTCTCCTGATTCATGAGTGCCATATGTGAGAAAGCCTAATATTGAAAAAACATAAATTTAAAAAGTTAAAGAAGTTTATTTTTAATTCCATAGCATCATGGAAAATAAAGTTACACTAAAAGCCAAGAGATTCATATTCTAGTCTCACTTTAGAACAAGCCTACATCCTGTTTTATTAATTATGCCAAGTTACCTAACTTCTCTGGGTATCAGGTCTATCTGTTCAAGGAAGGAATTGAACTCAGTCTCAAAATTTTCTTTCAGCTTTATTATTCTATATAAAATTTACCAAAATTTATTTGTGAGAACTTTTCTCTTGCAAGCTGTTCCACTTTGAAATGAGGGTTCCATAAATTCATTTAGGAATTTGCACAATTTATTTATTCCATGCACATTTGCATTATACTTCTATAGTGGGAACTAAGACTGCATTGAGGAGTCAGTTGATATGCCTCAAGAAGATATGGTTTTACTAAAGTAATTATGCAAATAAGTGTTTACAATAGCAATTATAAATGATCATGCAGACAAGAGGTATTTGATATTACAAGGTTCCTATTAGACTGGGTATTCAACTAAGGATTTCTTGATAAAGTAACAATTTAAATAAGATTAAATCAATATATAGTATTTAAATAGAAAAGGCAGGATTAAAGATCTATGTAGTGTGCAGAAAGCACAAACAAATGTGCAGTGGCAGAAGGGAGAACGATGCCATAGACATTTGTAATAGACCCCTTTGGCAGAAACAAAGTACTTTTGACTATAGAAGTGATCTAAACTTTGCATGTCGAGAATATTCTGGGTGCAGAGAATAGATTGAAGCTAAACTTGAGCTGTCCTTAATAGACCAGTTTGAATTATTAAGTGATGATAGTACACAGAGAATAGGAAGAGAATCACAAGGATAAACTTTAGGTGTCTGGTTTGCGTAATTGTTGGGAAAGGGCATACTCATCGAAATAGATCATCTGGATAAATGTTTGACATAAAAGCTACCTATTGTCACATCTATTGCATAACACATATTTATTGCATAAACTTAATACAACAAGACACATTTGTTATTTCACATTTTATTATTTGTAGGTTAGTCATTTTTTCTCATCTTTTTTTTTATTTTAATAGAGAGACAGGAAGAGAGAGAGAGAGAGAGTGAGAGATAAATGCTCATTTGCTGTTCCACTTAGTTGTACATTCATTTGTTCTTTCTTTATGTGTCCTGACCGAAGATCAAAACTGCAACCTTGGCATATCAAGCCAACACTTTAATCAATTTAGCTGCCTGGCCAGGGGTTCGTCTTTTTTAAGAAATACTTTTTATTTTTCAATTACAGTTGTTGTACATTATATTAGTTTCAGATATACAACCCAGTAATTAGACATTTCTATAACTTATAAACTGATCAGAGTTTTATTTATTATTTTTGTGTGTCCACAATCTGGTTACACAAAAATAATAAATAGTACCTGGGTCTTCTTCTACTTTAAGGTCTCACTAAGTTCCAAACAAAGTCTTATCTGGGGCTACAGTATCATCCCAGGTTTAACCAAGAAAGAATGTACTTCCAAGCATTGCTCCCTCAGACTGAAGACCTCATTTTTCTGTTGGTTGGGGGGCAAACTCAGTTCTTTATCATGTAGCCTTTTCCCAAATGGATTTACAATTCATGAAGTGCATCAAGAAATACAGTTTCCTCATAAGATGGTTGTTACATGGTATATAACATAAACAAACACATGATAATATATAATCTTCCAGTTTATTCTATTAATTAGAAACAAGCCTTAACCATACCCAGGAGGAAGAAATCATAGAAGAGCTTGGCCACAGGAAGCACAGATCAGGGGCCACCTTGGAGTCTGTCCACCATGCTTTGTATGGAGAGAGAAGATTTTACGATGTTTTACTTATATTAAATCATTCTGTATGTGTCTGAAAAGTCCAGGAAAATTCTTTCTTAATGCTGTATTTTTGTTGCGGCTCCCTCATTTTAATTCAAGTGATATTGATGCTGAGGGAGAAAATATGTAATGAGAAGAGAAAAAAGGCTCAGAAATAAACCTAGAATAAGTCCAGCAGTTACTGGTCAGGTAAGGAAAGGCGTTCCTACAAAGAAGTTGAAGAGCTATAAACAGAGTAAGAAGACAACTGTTATCTGGAATCTAAGGGAGAGAAAATTGCAATTAGGGAGAAATTAGCACTTTCCTTTACCTCTTACATACAATGAAAAATTAAAATGGAAATTAAAAAATAACCTCAATTTTATCAAAATAAAGAAGATGCTCTAGGTGACAGATTAGAAAACACAAGTTAGAGTTGCAGAAAACATCTGAGACAAGCCCAGGATCATATTGAGTAAGGAAAACAAGAAACATCAAAAGGTTAGAAATGTACAGCAATAAAGAAAATTACAAAATTTCCAGGACAAAAAATAACAATAATTATTATTAACAAAAGCACATTAAATTACGTATCATATCTAAGTGAGATCTATACCAGGGACTAGGAAAATAAATATAATGCTAGAAGCCAGAACATCTGGATTCTCATTTTTAATCACTCATCTAATGAAATCATTCAAATTCTCTGTGTCTTTATTCTTTCATTTATTTAGTGTGCATCTCTTCCTTTATCTATCTCAATAATTATTTTCCCTTTAATGCAACTTCCCAGTTTTCACTCTTATCATCACATCACACCTGAATTATGGCAATGATCTCCCATGTACTTCCCTCCAGTAGTCGTCTCCTCCAGACTGTGCCATTAGAACAACACCCTACATGTTGCTTTCACCAAGTAATTTTATAATTTAAAATCTTGCAATTCATTCTTATTGCCTGTAAAGTTACTTTTAACAGCCTTGCTTGTATCCAAGTCTTTCCCTCCAATTCAGTTAATTTCCTGCAAGTCTTATCATCATTACTAGCCAACATAAAGTCTCTGCATTAGCGAATGTTCCATGACAGAACCAAGGACTCACTTTCAATGCAAAGGTCTCTCACTAAACTCAGAATCTACCTTCAAATTACCTTCTTAGTCCATTTTATATATCTAAATCATAGCCATTCTTCAATATTCAGCTCTAATCTACCTTCTTCCAGGAGGGTTTACAGAGGTTACTGGAATTAACATTAATCTCTATTTTCTCTGATGGCATAAACCTTGATTGCCTAACTTATTCAATTAAAATAAATATAAATTTCTAGTGATATTTTGCTTAGTGCCCCTCAAGGACAGGATTCTTATCATGTACTTTAACTAAATCATCTACAGTAACAAGTGCTAACTAAATAGAAGATTAAAACATATTCAGAGAATTAAATTCAGAAAGCTTTTCGTGTGTCAGAATGATTAACTATATGGTACAATGGCTTTCAGTTTGGAATGAGTCACACCATTTGTATAGGCCACAGGAGCAACGGCGAATAACTAGCAGATCTAAAACTGCTCTTTTCATTGGAGATATATGTTGCAGTCATCTCCCTAGAATAAATTAGGCGAGACTCAAGGTGGAAAGGTTGGAACATGCTTTCCTTTCATGTAAAATCAGTAGAGGAAGAAAGGTTGTTCACTACACAGCTTCATACTGATTGGGAAAAAAAGTATATTGCTGTTTGCAACATAGGGCATACATCCTATGTAAGCCCTTTAATGTTGTCTGATTTAGGGATTCAACCCCAAACTACAAAGCAGCTTGGATCCTCTACTGTCACAAGGAATGAGGTTAGGTGTTTATGAAACAGTGTGTATATAAATAATTATTAAACTTCAATAAGTCTGGAATATAACAAATAAAATTAGTTTTACTATATAGAGAGATATTCTTTCATAAATAGGTTTATTGGTATCTTTCTGGATTTCAAGATATGTTGATTGTCATCATCTATATCAAGATAGGAACCACAGATAAGTTCTCCCTTGGGAAATCAGGCCTGCATTGTACCTAGGCCTCTTTGAGATTTGCTTTTTTTGCTAAAACTTTCTCACCCTGAATTGAGGCAACAAATGTTTACTGAATATCTTTAAAGTAACTTCCTAAAAGTTACAAAACCTTCAAAGGACGAGTGTAACCAGTTCAACCACTTCTTGCTTTATATTTGCAAATATCCTTCTTTTTTTCAAGTAATTAGCAACATCATCTTCTTTGTTTTCTTTTTTTAAGATTTTATTCATTTTTATTTATTTATTTATTTTAAACATTTCATTTATTTATTTTTAGAGAGAGGAGAGGGAGGGTGAAAGAAAGGGAGAAACAGCAATGTATAGTTGCCTCTCACATGGCCCTCACTGGGGACCTGGCCCGCAACCCAGGCATGTGCCCTGACTGGGAATCGAACCAGGACCCTTTGGTTCCCAGTCCGCCCTCAGTCCACTTAGGTACATCAGCCAGGGCTCATCTTTATTTTCTGTAAAAGGTAACCACCTAAACTGAACCTGTGCATAGTAAATGAGAACCATCCTCAATGTAATGTGCCCAGAAAAGCAATAAAAGCCTGTCAAGGCAAGGGTGGGGGTGCTCTTCTCTTGAGAGCGTGGCCAAGGCGCTCTGAGGCACTCTCCCCTTGAGAGAGTGGCCTTGCCGTCCCTTTTCATCCACAGGATTCAGTAGTCCATGTGAATTTGTTTTGTCTCAGCTGCAATGCTGTGGACCCCATGAGCTGGGATCCGCATCATGTCAATCCATTCAATTTAATCCAATAAATCAAGGTTGGCATTATTATATCTATTTTACAAATTAAGTACTTGATGTTAAAAGGGGATATGTGACTAGTACAAAATCATTATATTATTTACAAAAGCCAACTTCAAAACCTGCTTTTCTGCTCCCCTCTTTTCACTATACTATAGTCAATAATACATATATCCACATAATTATTGTTATTGTTAAATATTTTATACTAATAGTAAATTGACATAGTTCCTTCATATTTAAGAATATCAGTTAACAATTTATATATTTTAAAACTTTCTGAATCTATGATAGTGTTATTATTACCTGCATGTGTCAGGAAGTATTGCCTCTTCACTGTCATTCTTGGTTGACATTAGCCTTGCCACCACAATGCACTATTCATAAAACAATCTTTTTCCAGAGAAAATAGTTGTCTGTTCCATTTCATTTCTGGTGCCAGTAATATAATGATAATTTCTATAGCTTATCACTGTCTATCCTGAAAATATGAGACATGTGCCACCCAAATTATTTGATGTTTTAAAAGATTCTAATATTTACCTTTACTCGACTATGAAACACTAATAGCTTTTCTTCATTTCACAAAATGAAAAACTCAGTGAATGCCTAGGACAGATATGATTTCCTTCCACAATAAATAAAAGCCCACTGTCTTATGATTAAAAAGCTGTTGTCTATTTAGTGTTTTGCAATATGTATTTTTGTATTTTTTTAGTATTGAATATTTTGAAGTGATATTAGTTAATAAAACTGTACAGGTTTCAAGTGTACAACTCTGTGATATATTTTTTTCTTTATTTGAAAACTGTTTTGATTGTAAAGCAGAGTGTATAACTTTTAGAGAGGTTGTTCTCCAAAGTTTTTCAATTACAGATAAAGTTCAAATCACTAAGACAAAAGTGTTTTTGTACTCCCATGCACCTCAGTCACTCAACAGTCACTCAAGTCATCACTTCCTGTTACAATTAGCCAATGTGGTATACTACATGAGGGAAATTTAGGATCAATTGTTTCAAGGTTCCATATCAAGATTTATAATTTAAGATTAAAACATTCAGGCCATGGCTGGTTTGGCCCAGTGGATTAAACACTAGCCTGCAAACCAAAGGGTCGCTGGTTCAAATCCTAGTCAGGGTACATGCTTGGGTTGCAGGCTAAGTTGCCAGTGGGGGCCATGTTAGAAGCAACCATGACATTTCTGTTTCTCTCCTTATCTTCCCCCCCGTCTAAAAATAAATAAACAAATAAATCTTTTAAGATAAACATTCTGCACAAGCTCTGGATGCTTGGTTATTCCATGTACCAAAAGGTTATAAGTTTGATTCCCAGTAAGGGTACATACCTAGGATGCAGGTTTGATACCCTGTCAAGAAGCATGCTGGAGAGAGAAACAACATTGATTTTTCTCTCTCTGTCTCTCTCTTCTTCTCACTCTAAAATAAAAAGACATATCTTCAAGTGGGGATTAAAGAAGACATTATGAACAAAAGTGAATTTGTGTGCAGGAATAACTAAGATGTGAAAGTAAACATACAGTAAGAAAATGGAGATCATATTTTTAGTGTTCTGGCCAAGATGGAGGCATAGCTACATATGCTTCACTTCCTCACATAACCAAGAGAAGGAAAACAACAAATCTAAAAGCAGAAAACAATCGGATCTCTCAGAAAATAAAGCCGTATGGAAGTCTGAAAACAAAGGAGTTAAACAGGAAACATTCACCCAGAGTGGTAGAAGGGGTAGAGACTAGGAGCTGGGGTGGAGAGGACTCAAGACAAAGTGGTGGCTGGTGGACTGGAATATCCCACATTTGAGTGCAGATGAACCTGGAAGAATGACTGGGGAGGGAGACAAATCATGCAACCCAGGGCTCCACCTCAGAGAACTAAAGCTTTAAAACCTCAGGCTGTAAAAAACCTGTGGGGGTTGTGTTGGCAGGAGTAAATCCCAGTCCCACAGGAGAGTCCCTTGGAGAGGCCCACAGAATTCTAGAATATACACAAGCCCACTCACCCAGGGATCAGCTCCACAAGGGCCCAATTTTCTTGTGGTTAGTGGGGGAAGTGACTAAAAGCCAACTGAGAGCCAAGCAAGTGGCATTTTTTTCCCTTTTTGAGCCCCTTGCTTGGCCCTGCTCGACCCTGGCAAATACCTAAGGCTCCATCCTTACAATGTAACAGGTGTGCCAAGACAAAGAATTATGGCTCAAATGAAAGGACAGATAAAAGCTCCAGAAAAAGAACTAAGCGAGAAGGAGATAGACAACCTATCAGATGCAGAGTCAAAACACTGGTAAACGGCCCAGCTGGTGTAGCTCAGTGGATTGAGCGTGGGCTGGGAACCAGAGGGTCCTGGTTCAATTCCCAGTTGGGGCACATGCCTGGGTTGCTGGCCAGGTCCCCAATGAGGGCCATGTGAGAGGCAACCATACATTGCTCTTTCTCCCTCCGTTCTCCTCTCTCTGAAAATAAATAAATAAAATCTTTAAAAAAAAAAGATAAAGAGAGAATTTTAAAAGCAACAAGAGAAAGGAGACAGTTACTTCTCAAAGGAGTTCCCATAAGACTATCAGCTGATTTCTCAAAAGAAATCTTAGAGGCAAGAAGGGGCTGAAAAGAAGTTTTCAAAGTCATGGAAGGCAAGGACCTACATCCAAGATTATCCAGCCCAGCTGTCTTTTAGAATGGAAGAGCAGATAAAGTGCTTCCCAGATAAGGTTACGTTAAAGGAGTTCATCATGACTATATGAACATTATATATGAAATGTTAAAGGGACTTATCTAAGAAAAGAAGATAAAAATTATGAACAGTAAAATGACAGCAAACTCACAACTATCAACAACTGAACCTAAAAAATAAAAACGAAAATTAAGCAAACAACTAGAACAGGATGAGATTCACAGAAATCGAGATCAAATGGAGGGTGATCAGTTGGGATCGAGAGGGAGTGAATAAGGGGAAAAGGCATAGGGAATAAGAATCATAATTGGGAGGCACAAAAAAGGGGAGGTTAAGAATAGTATAGGAAATAGAGAAGCCAAAGAACTTATATATGTGACCCATGGACAAGAAGTAAGAAGGATGTAATGCTGGAGGAAGGGAGTGCAGAATGGTGGGGGATAAAGGAAAGAAAAAATGGGACAACTGTAACAGCATAATCAGTAAAATATACTTTAAAAAAGAAAAATTTTAAATTTTTTGAAAGAGCTTAAAAAGAATATATAGATCATAATCTCAAAGATATAAAAAATTTATTGAAATATTTACATGTTTGTTTTTAACATACACTCAATATGACTCAGTTGATGGAGACACCTCAAAACATTCTTTTTTAACCAACAAAGCTATTCATTTAGGTATAAAGTTACCTTAATATTAAATTATTCTGTTATTTTTATTCCAATATTTCATGAAAACTAATCATAACAGTCAAATAACTTTATCTTTACTATAACTGAATCATTGGGGAAAAATAGTAAGAATCATTGATCTCTGCATTTGTTTAGTTTCCTCAAATTTCAAATAAACAGAATGCTAAAAATAAACAAAATTTACAAAATTACATTTTGTACTTAGTTTAGGGCTCAACAGAAAACATTGTAGCATGAACATATTTTTAGGACTAAAATTTGTCTTCTGCATTAGTAGAGGCAAAGGTGTTTTCCTACATTAGTGGGGTAAATAAAATTGATTATTGGCAATTGGATAGCTTTCACAAGTTGGCTAGTTATATCTAGAAGTCTCTGAAAAATACAACTAGCATGTAACATTTAAGTGATACTTTTCCCTTTGCTGTAGTTATTATTAATTAGATTATCTCAGTGTGGTTAAAATATGAATTTTCCCTTGCCACTACCTCACATCATCACTGTGTTGAATTGCTATTTTCTGTCATTTTAGTATATAACACAACTTTTAGTCATTTTTATCTATTCATTTTAATATTGTAAGCATAATTTGCATTTCCATCTACTTTAAACTCTCTTGGAATCCTTTACCTTTTCCTGACTGGGTAGAGGGAAGGGTAATGATTCTAGTTCTCAGATACCTGTTTTGTCCTTTCCATTGAAAGCCTTCTTGCTCTTCTGTCTTAGAGTGAGGAAATGATGAGGGGGTAGTGGGAAAAGGGACAAATAGCTTCCTATCTCAATGTCACCATCTGTTTGGATGACTATGTTGACCCTCAGTGTCTTCTTTGTGGCCTTGCTCTCTTTAGGGCTCTTATGTGTATTCTTTGAAGTATCCTATAAATACTCTCATTTTTACGGATTTCCATGCATGTGCTCGAGCTCAATCTTTTCACATTTTTTAGTTCTGGCAAATAGAGTATAACTTCAGAGAAACTTGTTATTGGGGCCCTCCAAACCACAAGGCATCACTAGCTCTGTCGACTTATCTAAGCATCTTCATTTCCCATGGAACAATTAAACATCCTGCTACGGTAAACCCGAGGAAAGCTATTACACATCTCTCCCGTTCTACATCATGCCATGTTTCTTAAGCATCTTTCTTCTAACCCATCTTGGCACAAGAGCTGATCATCAGGAGCGTTGCCAAAAATGTCCAAAAATTATATCCCCAATTTAACGCTGAATCTCTTGGGAAAAATGGTATTTTACATTTCCTATTGTACGTGAGCTTTGAACTTTGCCAATATTGTTTGAGAACACCTTACAGAGTAGAAGTTGCCTACATGTGGTCTGCTGTTCAGAGTTGATGTGAAAGCAGATTTGTAGCAGAAGGTGGGTTAGTTTTGAACTGTAGCTTCTTCCAAGCTGCTCAGGTACATACATGGCAAGGTATGTACAAGGTATGGCTTCTATTTACACATAATGCTCAAATTTTCTTTTCATACAAATTAAGATACATAGTGCAGCTATTAGAAGAATTGCTCAGGGTGAAAAAAATTTGTTCTGAGTTACTTATATCTATTTTTCACTCCTTTATCACCTTTAATAAAAATTGTTCTCCCAATTCAACACAATGGTGACTTTCAACACTTTTCCTCTTCCAAAAGGTGAACAGATCTTGTATGATATTAGTTGTTTTGATGCTGTACTTTTATTTAAATATTAAAATTCCCCCAAGTGTTTGCCTTTTTAAAGACTTTATAACCATAAAGTCAAAGTCTTTTTTGTTATATAAAGTTCAGATAATATTAAACAGGTAGGTATAAATTTTTGGTGCAGGGGGATTATTTAAATAAGCATAGAATGCACTTAATTACTGGCTCTGATGTCCACTTTGAAAAGAAGATAAGAGGAAAAGACATTTTGCTTCTTCTCTTTCTTAAACTCTTTCCAGTCCCTCTACTTCACCAAGAAACCCATCCTGTGTTTCTCCTCTGCCTTTGAAATTATATCACAAAATATAGTGGTGCTTTAGCAGTAACTAATCTCTTAGAGTTTTTAATTGTTACATACTCCCAAATCATAGTATACTGTAAGGAAAAAAGGATAATCGCCACAGCAAGACAGCATGGGGAATGGATCCAGAAATAGAAAATACCACATGGTCAAGAAGCCAAGTTAAGACCAAGTGGTCAGAAGAAGCTCAGGATGAGCTGACCACAAAAATGTCAGCATCCCTCATCTCCCTACTCAAAAACAGTTAGCTGATTTTATATCTTTTCTAACTGCCCGCTTAAATTGCATACACAGTTGGTCATGGTTTGAGCTCTATACAACCTTCTTAAGGTGGCAGTCACAAGAAGTCTGCCATCTCACCCCCTAGCACAGGTGGAACATAATTACTGGGCAATACAGCTAGAAAACGTGTTCACCCGACCCTGAAATGGAAATTCCGTAAGCCTACCTTTTTCAAAAAAGCCAGCCTTTTCACGAAAGCCTACTTTGTCCCCAGCTTATAAATGCAGCCAAGCAGAGCCAGTTCAGAGGACCTAACTTCCCTCTGTGCTGCCTCTCTTGAAGTGCTTGAGGATAAATTTAATAAAATATGTCTCAAAATTTCTCTGGGGTTTCCTCTTGATTTCAGTCTTGGGGATCCCAAGAGCCCCAATGCCAGTAACAACAGGATTCCAAGAAGAACTCAAGAGGCCTGGGGAAATGTATAATTGGAAAAGGTGAATCCTTGACCTGAAATGTGGCATGAAAAGTTGGGTTCAAGAGAAACCCAGGTATTGAGGAATCCAATCTAGAATAAATGTGAATGTTCATGTGTCTGTGAACTTGAGTATTTTAATTATTGATGAATATGATTAATTATACATAGTTTGTAAATATTTACCACACTACAATTTATTTCATATCATTGTGAAAACAAACTATGTACATGTGTGCTCAGTGACATCTCTGCTAATATTTTAGAACAATCACATGCTCTTAGAACTATCTTCTCCTAACAAACATACAAACGACAACAAAAAAAAATCTGTTCTGTCTAAATTCAGGCTACTTTTAGAGGATTCAGCATATACATACTTCAATACTCCATCATAACTAAAAAAAGAAGACTACAGTGTTTTAAAAGTTTGTGCCTATTACATGGTGCTTACAGAATTTAAATCTTGTATTTGAATAACCAAGGTCCCCACTTTTCTACTAGCTTTTAGCACGATCAAGCTCTTACCTCCCAGTTCACACCTATAGTTCCTTTCCACGTAGCAACATAGGCAATTCAAAAACTGCATGTTTACTTTCCTGCAAGATGGACTTAGCAAATCTCACATTTTTTTCTGCTACCAGGTGGAGAAAACTCTACTTTTAAAGAGTTCATATGTCTGGGCTTACGTCCTGATTTTAAAGTCAGTTTGTTAGTTGACCTTAATTATAGCAGCAAAATTGCTTTGCCATGTAACAACTAGAGGCAAAGTCTTAAAAGCCATCTTAGAATTCTGCCTACCACAATACATTAAAACCACTTCATTAGAGACAGAAATTAATTTTTAAACACATATTTCCCTAGAGTAATTCATTAGTATCCTTCCCTTATACTTTCTGATTTTACATGTACACTGTAAAATTTTTCTGAAAATACTTTATAAAATGCTGTGATAAAAGAAACAAGTGTAGTTCTTTGATTGTCCAGAAAAAGAGCTGGTTGTACTGATGAAAATGTGGGTTCTTTCTTCCTTCATGAGCTTTTGACATTGATGATTAATACATGCATTAGCTATTCTTTACGGGTCACAGGAAACATTTATTGGTCCAAAGCATCAAAAATAATACATTTGACAATAATCAATATGTTATCATCATTAACTCTCTATTTTCCTAAATAAATGTCAGGCTAATTCTGATCTCTCTTTTCACATAAACATATTGACTTATTTTATTTACAGGTTTTTAAAGGCATACAAAACAGATGGCTTGATTTAGAAAGCTTTGCCTTATCCAGAAAAATTAGGTTCTGTCCAGATGGACTTGTGAGCTTCAGTGCCAATATTGTACCTTTACCATATGGACAAGAAAATTTATGGCAGCAGAAACTACGTTCTGCTTCATACTGTGTAGCACAAATAATGTTTGATTACTTGTTCATACGCATTAGTTCTTGTCATTAGGGAACCAGGGAATAGGAAATCCTATAAATGAAGTATTAAAACTGGTAATTTTAAGATTCCTAGCCAGTTAATAATTAGAACATTAAATATTAGTCCTTCATATTTTTAAGTTTATAAAACATTTAACATTTACAATAAGTCGAAAACACAAAAATAGTTATCAACTTCTATAAAATTATACACATAATTCTAATGCTTATCAATGTATAAAGTAGCAATACTCACAGACATGAAATATAATTAGCAAAAGCATATGTAAGGCACAGTGTCAATTCACTATAAATCTCTTATAACCCTTAGTGAGATCCTGGTGGAATAAAATTGGAATTAGTATTTGCAGTGAGAAAGAACATTATTGGTTAGAATTTCTTGGTCATAAAGGTAAACTTTTGTCTTTTTATTTCTCTTTAACATTTTATTTATTTATTTTTTAACCATTATTTTATTTTGTTTTTTTATTATTGTTCAAGTACAGTTGTCTCCAATTCCCTCCCACCACAGCCCTCCACCCCACCCATCCCTGCCTCCCATCCTTGAACTTACCCCTTTGGCTTTGTCCATATGTCCTTTATACCTGTTCTTTGATGGCTCTTCCTGTATTATCCCCTAGTATCTTTCTCCCTCCTCCCCTCTGGTCTCTATTCTTTATTTGTTCTTTATTTCCATTTCTCTGGTTGTATTTTGCTTGCTTGTTTGTTTTGTTGATTAGGTTCCACTTATAGGTGAGATCATATGGTATTCGTCTTTTATTGCCTGGCTTATTTCACTTAGCACAATACTTTCTACTTTCATCCATGCTGTTGCAAGGGTAGGAGTTCCTTCTTTCTTTCTGCTGGGTAGTATTCCATTGTGTAAATGTTCTACAGTTTTTTGACCCACTCATTTACTGATGGGCACTTAGGTTACTTCCAGCACTTGGCTATTGTAAATTGGGCACATAGGTTCTTTTATCTCTTTAACCATTTTATGTATATTTTATTAATTATGCTATTACAATTGTCACATTTTTCTCCTTTTTATCTGCCTCCACTCAGCATCCCCATCTCTGTAGTCCATGTCCATGGATCTTACATATACGTTCTTCAGCTTCTCTATTTTTTAAAATAGGAATGAATTAAAAAATATTTTAAAGATAAAATCTTTTTAAGTGAAATGAATTAAAATTTATATTTCTCAAGTGGAAACTTTTATCTCCAACATTTCAGGTTTTAATAAGTGAAAGGAACTATATATATATATATATATATATATATATATATATATATATATCCATCAGAAATGTCTCTAAGCAGCTCTATAGAAAGGAAAAGCCATTATCTATTTCTTGGCAAATCATTTTCATTACATGTCATCCCTGTCACAGATAGGCCTGTGTCAATTATGGCAACCCATCTTCATGTTAAGAAAATATATGGAATGTTGGGTTCTTAGCAGTTGGTCAGTAATGGAATTTCAAGAAAAATATTTAAATCTAAGTTTAATGTGTGATGGTGTGATGTAAAAGCAATGAACATAATTTCAGGATTTTTGATACAAATATTTGACTATACAATTTTTTCAATTTTTATAATAAAAGGATTAAAATTATTTTTAAAATATTTTTTAAATTTATTTTTAGACAGAGGTGAAGGGAAAGAGAAGAGAAGGAGGGAAACATCAATGTGTGGTTGCCTCTCACAAGCCCCCCACTGGGGACCTGGCCCACAAACCAGGCATGTGCCCTGATTGGGAATCAAACCAGTGACCCTGTGATTCACAGGCTGGCACACAATCTACTGTGCTACACCAGCCAGGGCTAAAATTACTATTAAAAATTGATAGAGTCTAATATCAAAAAGTATCTGCAAGAATGAAACTACTACATATTCTTGAATAAATGATGTTGAATACACTTTCATAGAATTTGGACATATTTACACAAGTCCCAAAGTTTGCATGTAATAAAATAAGTGTAATGATATATAAAATATCCTAACTATATTTTTTATAAATTAAATATCTGCAGATAGAATTCTCCACTACATAATGGCAATTATAAGTTTTGGAAGAAAATGAGGGAAGTGAAGGTGAAGGTCTTGAACCAAGGGATGTAAAACACATGCATAAAATGGTCCAGACTCATGCCTCTGTCTCTGCGAGAAATATCATGGCAATATTGTTCATATAGGTGACCTTAACTAGAGCATAGTTTTAATAGCTTATCATAGTTCATTGTTACATTAACAACCAGTGATTACCTGCCTGCCTACCTAGGAGCCATTCTCTGATTTGATTGGCTGTTAATGAACCCAGTCTAAAGGGACAAATCATAATTGAAGTCAGTCATAACCTTCTCATCTAATTTTATGAATAACTGCTCTAAGAGTTGGCATAGGACTTTATTTCAGTAAATAGGACATAATGAGACATTTGCTGAGAACTTCTGCTCCATGCCAAGAGGGATATGGGAGAAACAGATCTCTTTCCTGCAGTCCTTTTCTCCTTATTTTGGATGTTGTTTTCATGTGAGTAAGGCATAATTTTTAAAGCCATAGCAGCCATACTAAAATCAGATAGAGATAGAGAGTAAGCCATCATACTGCAAACAGCCAACGGGGAAGAGCTGAATGAGCCTGGATCCTTGATAGCATTGATAACCAAAGCTAGGTCATCTACTTCCGGAGTGCAACTGAAAACACATCATGAATTTTCTCATTGTTTTAAGCCCAAATTAGTGAGCTTTCATCTCTATTGGTACAATGATATTTTGTGGAATGTTTACGCTTTGAAAACTCAGAATTCTCCATTTATTAGAATAGTTAATTAACTCCACGTTCATCTCTCAGATCTCTATACGTAAACAAACAAAAGTTTTGTCTTCTACTTCTGTCTTTGACCCGACAAATCAAAAAAATCTTGTGTAATTCTGTTCTTTCTTATTCTGGCTGATGCCAAATTATTTGGAATATTTCTTAGAAGAACAGTAGGCCATAGCAATGGCTATCAATGAAGATTCTAATTCATTAGGTCCAAGATGGGACACACAATCTGTGTTGTAATAAGAAAACAATAGTTGTGAGTTCCTCAGGTGCTTGGGGACTTCAGTCTATTAAAAAGCAACACAGACTTGAAATTTGAGATAATCGATTGGTGGATCATATTAGTCTTCATCTTGTTTCATTGCAGAACCAACTAACAATATATATTTATTGAATACTTAACTGTGCCAATAAGAAAAGATGTAATTGTTATAAACTAAAGGCTAACCTGTGAAATATTTTATGAAATGTGACACTCTACAGTAGTAATCTCAATGTTTGGCCTAAATTAGAATCACTTTTTAAGGCCTTATTAAAATGCAGGCTACTGGGTTTCACTGTCAAAAATTCCAAATTAGTAGGTCTAGGGTTGGTCCCCAGAATTTGTATTTCTAACAAGTTCCCCAGTGATGACGATAAAAATTACGATGTTTGTCCAAGGACAACTGTCAGCTAACAAACTTTTTCTGTAAAGGACAAGATAGTAAATATTTTAGGTTGTGGATCATATGTTAAGGGAAATTCATGAATCAACCTTGGGAATTGTAGCTCTAATGTTTCACGTGAGAAACACTTCCATGGAACATGAGTTCAGCAAACAGGACCCACATGTGGCAGTGGAATTTCCTGTGGGAAAATCAGGACGGCATATTTCTTAGATTTAAAAACTTGCTACTGCTAAAATCTCTCTCTCTGAATCAAAAGAACTTATGCTAATGCATGCCTAGTCTTCTTGAGACCTGAGTTCTGCTCAGAGCCTATTGTCTTTCTATTTGCATATCTATTCTCTTGATGAGCCACCTTGGGCATCTACCACCTAATGTAAATGAAGGCTATTCAGATGTAATGTGCCCGAGAAATGAGAATAAAAGCCTATCCCATGATAGCTCGTGGTCTCTCCAAGATGATAATGGAGGGAATGCATGGTCCCGGAATTTCTAGTCCAGAGTAATTATGTGTAAAATTATTTACACGCAGCCATGGCAATACGAATTTTGCAGGGCAGAATTCGCTACAATATGTCTCTGTAACAACTTCTCAACTTTGCCACGGCAGCTGTAAAGTAGACATATACAATATGTAGACAAATGAGCATGGCTGTGTTCCAGTAAAAAGTTGCTTACAAAACCAGTTGTGGAATGGATTTGGCCCATGGCTATAGTTTCCCAAACCATTCTCCAGAGCAAATTTTTTCAAGTTCAGCACCACTGAGCTTGAAATGAAATAATTCTTTGTTGTGGGGTTATTCTGTGCATTGAAGGATCTTTAGCAGCACCTTTGACATCTAACCTCTAGATTCCAGCAACAGCTCCCAAAACGTCCTCATATTTTGTTTAAGGTCCCTGGATAGGCAAAATCACACTATAGTTATTTGTAATACATTATCTTTTTTACCTTTATGTTAGAGTTAAGTGATTAACAAACCAACATATGACAGTATTAAGTATTCTGAATTGAACTATATTTACCTTTACTAGTGTGTTTTTATTTTATATTTTATGCTACTAATTAGCATATTTTCATTTCAGCTTGAAGAGCTTCATTCAGTGGGTCTAGTGGTAATAACTCCTTCAGCTTTTGTTTGTGTGAAAGTCTTTATATTTCCTTCATTTCTGAAAGACAACTTTGTCAAATGAAATATTTTTGGTGAGCAGTTTTTGCTTTTAGTAATCTGAATATAATATCACACTCTCTACTGGCCTGGAAGTTTTCTGCTAAGAAATATTCTGATAGGCTTATGGGGATTCTCTTATATGTGGAGAAGTTATTTTCTTCTCTTCTTACTTTTAAGATTCTTTGTCTTAGGATTTAGAAAGTTGTATTATAAAGTGTCTTGGAAAAGATTTTTGGGTTGAAATTTTGGAGGGACTGATAAGCTTTATGAACTTGTATATTCAAATTTCTCCCCAAGACTTGAAAAGTTTTCAGCCCTCATTTTATTTAATTTTAATTTTATTTTTGTTTAAGTACATTTGTCCCAATTTTTGCCCCACCATGCCCCCTGTCACACCTTTTTGTCACTTTTACCCTTTCTTCTTTTGTGACTCCAATAATGTGCAGGTTGTTTCTCTTAATAACATCCAACAATTCACACAGGCTTTCCTCACCCTCTTTCATTTTTATTTCTCTGTTCTCCTCAGACTAATTTTAAATAACTTGTCTTCTACTTTACAGATTCTTTCTTCTGCTTGATCAAGTTTGTTATTGATGTACTCGATTGCATTTTTTAAAATTTCATTTAGAGTATTCTTTAGCGTCAGAGTTTCCGTTTGGTTCTTTTATATAATTTATGTCCTTGTGTTAAAGTTTTTGTTTTGTTTCTCCAATTTAATTAATTATTTTGTAGATTCCTGAATTTTCTAAAACAACTATTTTGATTTTTTTTATTTGGAAAATCAGAGATCTACATTTCTTTGGGATCAGTTACTGAAAAATTATTGTGCTCCTTTGATGGTGTCACGTTCCCTTGATTTTTTTTTCTCATTCCTTAAAGTCTTGAATTGCTGTCTTTGCTTTTGAAGCAGTCATCTTCTCCAATCTTTACCTACTGGCTTGAAAAGATGAATACCTTTTGTCAGCTGTTAAGGATCTTTAGGCTTTCTCAGACCTTTGCTAAGGATATGCCTGTTCCATATTTCTTATTTCTTCTTGAAGGGTGGAGATTCTTAAGAATGTGTTCCTTATCTCAGTCCTTCAAAGTCAGGCCCCTGTAGAAATCCTCTCATTTGCTTTCCCTAGGATGTTATTGAATTATCAAGGTTGTGTTTTCTCCCAAGCCCACAGAAGTAAGTCAACTTCCTTGTGCATGCTCACTAGCTACCTGTAAAGTCTTTTTTCAACCCTGGAGGCGTGAATAGGCACTAGACACTGAAGGAAGTGTGGGTGAGGTACAGGAAGTGATGGAAGTGCCACCAATCTTTGATTTTTTTTTTTGTCTCCCCTCATGAGTTGGAACTTTTCTGCTGAACTCCTAGGCACTCTTGTCCATAGGTGATTGTTAAAAATCAGTGTTCTTTGAGGGAACATGGCAGAAATTTCTAATCCCATCACTTGGAGAATGTCATTCTCCTGAATAACTCTTTCTCAAATTTTATTACATGAGATACACCAAAGACCATTGGTTTTCAAACAATTACTAAATGGTAAAGTTGGAAATCAATTTTAAATTTCTCTGGCTTGAAAAACTAGATACTTTCCAAATCTCTCTTCAAAATTATCTGATGCAAATTAACTTACATATGTGATATTAAGAAATTCAAATATACAGCTTGGCTGGTGTGGCTCAGTGGATTGAGCACTGGCCTGTGAACCAAATGGTTGCTGGTTCAATTCCCAGTCAGGGCACATGTGTGGATTGTGAGCCAGGTCCCCAGTTTGGGGTGCGTGAGAAGCAACCACAAATAGGTGTTTCCCTCCTTTTCTTTCTTCCTCCCTTCCCTTCTGTCTAAAAATAAATAAATAAAATCTTAAAAAAAAAAAAAGAAATTCAGGTGCATAAAGTGACTGCTAAGACAATGAATCTTCTCAGGAATTTGTGAAACTCAAGGATAATCTAGAAGCATAATATTTCTATTTTAATGTAGTCAGCATTTTGGCACTTGATTTATTATAATCATAAAAACAAAGTTGGATGAAAGTCATTTTGCTTCTAGTTGAAGACAAGAACTTCAGAAATGTAAGCTAAAAAAAGTAGGTTAGAAATTATGGAGAGCTATTATCCCTGATTCTATACCTCCATTAAATATCATTTTCCCCTAATTGTTGGAAATGTCAAAGTATTAAGTGTAGCCCACCCTTTGATACTCTGCATAAAAATACTTTCATTTAAAAGTCATAAAATAGATAATTACAGAACTTCAGTGAAAATATGTAGATCAGAATATTGAGACACTAGCCCCTTCTCAGAATTTATCAGGCTTATGCAAACTTTACCCAATACGTTAGATCAATAAACTTTATCAAAATCATTTTTGTTTTTCTCTAAAAAATGAAAGCAATACCCCATATATCCTCAGGAGACACTGTTACTTTAAAATTGTTACCATATTTTCCGGACTATAAGGTGCACTGAACCATAAGACACACCTAGATTTTAGAGGAGGAAAATAGGAAAAAAAATTTTGAAGTAAAAAATGTGGTAAAATATTTAGCAACATAAGTAACATAATATTTCACCAATGTAAATATAAACAGCCAGGTAAGCCACATTCGGACTATAAGATGCACCCCCATTTTCCTCCTAAATTTAGGGAAAAAACATGTGTCTTATATTCCAAAAAACATGGCATGTTGACTGAGGGAAAAAAAACAAAGATTAAAAAAGATACCCTAAAACAAAAAATGTAAGAAAGCATATAAGCCAAAGAAAAATACCCTGATCAATTTGCCATGAACGAAAAGCTCTAAATATTATTTGGAGATATTATATAAGTTAATTACCAAAAAATAAAATTGGTTCTTTAGGAAAAATACATTTTTTCAAAAGTACTTAAAGGTTTGACAATCCTATTTAACATGAAACACCTGTTTATTAAACTAGTCTTGGGTTTCCCAAGGAATTAAGATAAATAGTGTAAGGTCTTAAATATTTATTTGGGGAACTGAAGAAAAGAGATTCTTAACTGGTCACAATTAAAATGGGGCCTATTCTTATTATGGTTGTAAATAAACTAAAATAATTACCAGGTAATACATATTTCTCAGAAGTAACTGGAGTATAAGATACAGCCATGGGAAGAGATATAGTACATCTGCCCATGGAGACAGGATTAAATAAAAAAAGCATACGAGCCAATGAAATATTAGTTTCAGATATTATTGCAAATGCCTTATAAACCAAATGGTTAATTTTGTAATATTGTATTATTGCATTTACAATATGAAAAAAAAACCTCTTAGAAAATGTAAAGTCAAGGATTTTTCATTTTCCTTAAAGACAAAATGTGTATGTTTTAACTTGTACAATTTTTACATTCACATACAATAGACTTTGGAGAGTTAGAGAAATTAAAGTTCTGCCTATTTTAGGGGGTGGGGGAGATAACAGCAATATGAAACTAATAAATCAAGAGAACCTGAAGAGAGAAGAGCAAATAAAAAGAATAATGCAAAGGATAGATGAGAGGTGGGAGGGAAACACAATGCATGTGCGCATATACACCCCCCACACACATACCAAAAGAAGGCATAACATGTAAGTACATAAAGAAATCACTTCAAAAATGATTGGAGGGAATGAATGGAGAATAAGGAAACAAAAAAGTAAGGGCAGCAAGATTTTTCTCCCTAGCAATAGTAATCATCAGTATGTTTGAAAGTACAGAAAATATTCTTTTTCTGGCCATGTGGATCTGAAGTATCAAAACATTACACAGAGTTAAGCGTTCAGTTCAGTGGGAAAATAAGACAACTTGTGGTTCAAATTAAAAGCAAAACCAAAAGTGGCATCTCTTCATTTCAAAAAATATTTGTCTTCCAAATATATAATAATTTGTCTTATGTACCTTTACCTCTTCAAGTTCAAGCTTTTTTGTTAAAATGTTTGATTTTGTGAAACTTTGCCCAGAAAAATAAAGTACTGCCAGTGGAAATCATTGTCTAGTAAACACAATCATCAAATGCTACTTTAAATCTTTCTGATATGTGTAGAAATGACATGAATTCATTTTTCAGACACAATTTTATCTATTTACAATTGTGATTGAAAATTACACTGAGCTATTTAAAAGCAGCCCATTGAATGGAACTTTTCTTATGATAGAACTGGTATTAGATGGACAATTGTATGTCTTTGGGCTAATAACAGCCTTTATCCTTGTACGCAACATACACGGACATACTGAAGATACTTAAGAGTTACTTACAGTGACCAGAGGGGAGCAGAGAGAGGGATAACAGGGGAAAGAGACTAGTCAAGGGGCATGTATAAAAGACCCATGGTAATGGACAACAGGGCGGGGACTGACTGAGGGAGCAGGGAGTGGGAGGAGCAGGGGAGAGCAATGGGAGAAAAATTGGGACAAATGTAACTGAACAACAATAAATAATATTGCAGTAGAAAGAAAGAAATAATAGAGTTACTGTCACCTATTATGTGGCAGAACTTGTGATAGCAAGTAAGGCAAAATAAATGAATATAAACACAATTCTTGGTCTCACAGCATTTAAAATATAAATATTTCATTCACAATAAAATTACATAGGCTGAATTTTATAATTTTATAGGCTAAAATATGAAAATAAATTGAAAAGAAGAAATGGTAATGCTCTGATGCTTACCATTTAGAGACAGTCTACAAAATGCTAGTTGTTGTATGTTGTAGTGTTACAGAGCAGGGGGCGGGGGTTCCCACACCAGGTTCGTTACGCTCGCCGCCAATGGAAAGACGTCTCTCAATGCCAGAGACTGGTGAAAAGGAAAGGAATTATTTATTTACAAGTTATACAGGCTTGGAACAATGACTTAGGTCTCCTGTAAAATACTCAAGTTCTCTAAAATACCCACCCACACACAGTCCTTCCTTCTCCCCTTTGCCCAGTCCAGGGTACCATATCTCAGGAAAAGAAGTAGAAGTCCGTGATTCAGGCAGATCCTCAGTTCCAACACCATCCACTGTGTCACCACCGCGATCTCCAGTTAATCCAAAAGCCCAGTTAATCCAAAACTTCAGTTAATCCAAAACCACGAGGCACCTTCTCATGGCCCACCAGCAAGAGTCCTTTCACCCTTTTTCATCTCTTCTGCTTCCTAGGCCACGTGGCAAAGGGAGCCACCCAAAGCCACATGGTCCTGAGTCTGTCTCTCAGGCTAAGGGGTCACCACTCCTCCAAAGCCTCGTGGTCAGAGTGAGAGACAGCTATGGCTGCTGTGCCTGGGTTTAAATCCCTGCGCCAATCTTCCTCTACAGCCCCATTTCCGACTCCTCCTTCAATCAGCTACACCTGCCAGCACTTCCTATTCCTCCAGCCTTTCTGGGCTGCCATGGTAACTATGGGCAGGTGTGGCCCCATGGCATGGAGCCAAGCATCTCCAAGTTCTCATGCAGGCGCAGTGTCCAGGGGGAGTTGCCTCCCAGTTACATCTTGGGTGGAAGTGACTTCCATCCCCCTGGCTCAAAGCATGGCCACAGCTATTTAACACATCTATGAAACCAGTTAAAGGTTACAGATATGTTAAATGACTGTGCCAGAGGTTAGCTGCAAAGCTGCTGCCATACCAAAAGGCTCTGCATGGCCCTGCTCCTGGAGTCCCATCCCCCCCAGTTCAGACTTGTGGGGATGAGGACATCCTAAATATATATTTCTAATATTTCCTGGGCACCCTGAGCTCTGGACCCCATTACAAATCCCTATCTGGGCCCATTTCTTGGCTGCACCCTGTAACAGTAGGTCTCTGACCCTTGAAGACTTAAAAATAAATACAGACAAGTGCATCCTATATAATACCACATTATAGCTCTTATGAGCCCTGATTTTGGTTACAGATCACAAAATTCAAATTCTGTATGTCAACAGATCTGTGATTCAGACCATGTTATTCAAACTTCCTAAACTTCAGCTCCAACAAACATGAAACAGAGCTCTTTCTTTTTTAAATTTTTTTTATTGTTATTCAAGTACACTTGTCTCCATTTCCCCCCACCACTCCCTCCTACCCCAGCCATCTCCACTTCCCACCCTTGATCCTATCCCGCATTTGATTTTGTTTAGAGTTCTTTCTTATTACTAGTCTGGGAAAATTGTCACTGCTATGGTTCGAGATAATGTATGTAAAGCATTTGTGACAGTGTCTTAGTAAACACTTTTGGTAGGAATACTAAGTTTTAAATTATGAATGAAAACCTCTATCTATAAATACCTATAAATAAAGATTAGTCTGATATATTTTCATTTTAGGGATACTTTGATTTCATTTTGGGACAGTACATCTAAGAAAGAAAATTGTGTATATTTGAAAAAAGTGAAATAGATTTAAAACTATTTTTAGTTTCCTGTATGATCTCACCTTTAACTAGAACATAATCAACAAAAGAAAAAAGCAAACAAAATGTAACCAGAGACATTGAAATTAAGAACAATCTGACAATAACCAGAGGGGAGGAGGGAGGGGAAAGTGGGGGGAAGGGTTTTCAGGAACTACTATAAAGGACACATGGACAAAACTAAGGGGGAGGGTGGAAGCAAGGGAGGGAAAGGGGTTTGGCTGGGGTGGAGGGGAGTGGTGGGGAGAAAATGCAGACAACTGTAATTGAACAACAACAAAGTAATTAAAAAATAAAATAAAAAATAAAACTAATTTCCCTATGTCAAGTATTTCAAATACATCTGGATTTTGAATGTAAGAATCAAGCTGAAAAGTCTGATTTAAACTCTTTTATACTAATTAAAATTATCTTAGAAAACAAAACTTTCCCAGAGTACAATTACTTCTGTTAAAGAGTTAATAAAATAAGAGTTTATTTGGAAATTCAGTATCTATTATCACTTGAAAACACATCCAATACAACCATCTTTGATGTACATGGTTTAAAAGTACAAGTTTCAAAAGCCACCTAAGATATATGAAATTTGTATAATATAATGTGTGGAAATATAAAATTTGCATGTAGACTTTCTGTGTTTTCATGTGCTACAACTTTGATAAACTTTTTAAAATAAAGATCAAGAACTACAGCTTTCTTATGTGCATTCCCAATGTCTAGTATAATCTTGGTACAAAATGCTTGGTTAATTAATATTTTTGAATGTATAAATTAAACAATTTCTATACTATTAACTCTATTTAAACAGAATATCATAGATAAAATCATGGCTAAATCAATCTAATTTACAGGCTACATCTGTATTATATATCTGTAAGTCTAGTTCTTCAAAACAATGTGATTACCTGTGAGAAATAGTTTTTACATGTCTGAGAACTGCTTTAATAAGTCAGATAAAGTTTTATATATGTATATAGCAAATACTACAATTATCATCAGTATAACTGGGGAAAATCAAGCAATAAGATAGTGATTTTAGTCTTGATGTTATCCTGCTATTAATCTCATTGCCATTTCTTTATATTTTAAGTGTATCTTTCCTCCAGTTCCCTCATTTTGTTAGTCCTTAGAAAGAAAAGTATCACTATAATATATATTTCTTATTTATATGAGTAATACATGCTGGGTATCTAGTGTCTATGAAGTCATTCTTGTCATCGGTTCTAGAAATTTATATCTAATAGCTTAATGCTCTTCTCTTTAGATTGTCTTGAGATGCATTTGTGGACTCTCATTCTATTCTTAACATCGTTCAAATGAATTTTACTTTTCATTTCAGGAAGTAAATAATTTTCCTGTTTGTTCATTTTGATAGTTTCTCGAAATCTGCTTCTGTTTTAGTCAATCCTGTACTTTTAATTGCATATGTAGGTATTCTATATTTTTAATCTGATAACTATAATTTTTGTAGACCCTTGGAAATTAAATGATTGAATTTTGATTCTATTATCTCCTGTCATTGTGGTTTGCCTTATAATAGTATGCTTGATACTGTTTTGCTGAGTTTATTTCTCAGTTTTATTTTATGACAGTCCTGCAGGAAGAACTTAGAATAAAAACTTTTGTTTTCTATTCTTTTAGTAGTTTGAGAGTTCTCCAAACGTAGGAACATTTCAATTCCCTTCAGGTTTTCAAGTTCATAGAAGGAATTAAATATTCAGCTTCCTCACCTTCCATTTCCTCCAAAGTTCAAAATTCTTCACAGGAATCCAACCCTGGGTCAACCTCAATTATTCCAGCTACCAGCTGATTTGGGCAAGTCCCCTGATGCTGTGGGTTCCTGTTTATGTCCCGACCTTCCAGTGATTAGACTTGCAGAAAGCCATATCTGTATTTCTAGTGACATTTGAGGAATGTAAAATATAACTTCTGTAACAACTGGCCCCAAATAGTTAGGACTTGACCAATAACAGATGATTAAGTTTCCATAATTAAAGAAAATATGAATTGATTTCAGAGAGATAGGGCAAAGGAGAAAGGGAGATGGGGAGGAGGAGAGAGAGAGAAACAGAGATTCACTGTTCAGCCCATCTATGCATTCGTGGGTTGACTCTTGTATGTGCCCTGATCAGGGAATCAAACCTGCAACTTTGGTGCATTGAGATGACACTCTAACCACTTAACTACCCAGCCAGGGACTAATCTTCCTTAATTTCTGTCCTGTTTCCAAATTAGACCAGAAAAAGGCAAATATGTACTCCTAATCAGTTACATAGAATGCCCCACCTGTGGTTAGCCTGCTTATAGCTTCCACGGCAACAGCATCAAATCAGGGCATACCTAAAGCCATCCCTTTCCTCCACTATAAAGCTTTCCCAACCCTCCACTTGCCTTTGAGTCCCTGTCAAAACGTAAGTGAGGGTGGTGGACTCCCTTGTAAGCTCTGTACAGTCTGAATAAAGGGTTTTTGCTTTTCTCTTTTGCTTGGTCTTCCCTGTCAATGCTAAAGTTTGTTATAATAAGAGTATTTCTTGAGTTCTCTCCTACCTTTGAAAAAAATGGCAAAACTTCAAAAATTGGGTATAATCTGGTGTATATTCACTGAAGAACAAAAAGATTCCTTGGAACTCATGGTCATTTATGATATTAGATTTGGAAATTCTTTGTAAATTTAATAACCTCATCTCTTATGGCAAGAATTCTGGGAAATGACATAGGAGCAGAAGAATATAAATGACTTTTTCCCCCTTATTTTTGAAATTATTTCTCTTTGTTCTCTCTCACTTTTTCCACTGTAATTTCATTTAGACCAGATTCTAATGCTTCACTTCAATACTGATTTTTCTTTTAAACAACTCAACTCTAGTGTGGTACATTTTAGATTCGACAAACAGAAATTATCTAGGTACTAAATTGGATTTTTGTTGGACTATCATTCAAAATGGCCAACAGAGGAAGTATTTCCCCTTATAACAAGTCACATAAAATTCCTTAATAAAGTCATAGAGCAATTGACAAAGAAAGATTGCAATGTCACTTTTCCTACTTAGTATCTTAGTTGAGCACTGGGAGGTACAGCCGTCCTTTAGGTAATTCTATTTTACAACAACAACTACATTAATCCACTCAGAGGGAGGACTTTTCACACATAAGTATTCATGCCAGTTACCATTATAGGTTTATAAATATTTATACTATCTTCATGTGATAAAACTTAGGCAGCACTTTTTTACCAGAGAAGTAAACTGACAGCCTATATCATCTAATTTTTAATTGTTCTCAATTCTTATTGCACTTTTATTGCATAGCTCTTACTCTTTTTTGTAGTTTCATGCTTCATTGGTTCTACAAGCAAGAATGCATATTTTTTCAGCCATAAGAGTATAATCTCAGAACAATAAAGTTCCTATCTTAGCGATAGAAAATAAATTTATTTTCTCTTATATAAAATGTATGTATTTCTTAGCACATTTTGACATTTGTATGTAACTAGTAGAGGTCCTACTATAAGTGTAAATATAACAATAAATTAACATATATGTTCTATTAATAATTTTATAATAATACATTACCACACAACTAATATTTGACCATGAGGCATTATATTTAATTGTTTAATTTTGTACAGGTAATGGGAAGTACAAAAATTAGATCAATTTTCATTTTTCTAAAGTGAGTCTAGAAATAGAGGAAATAAAACAAGATAAAAATATTTGGTTAAATTCAGATCACTGTTACAGTCAAAAGCTATCGTTTCTTTTAAATGTCATTTAGGACTCATAAGGAAAATGTTAGGAAGGTCTTCTCTTTCTCTTCCTTGAATAAGAAAGATCTCCAGTTCCTCAAAAAATTGTTAAAAAGATGGAAGAGAAGTGAATGGAAGTCACACTTAACCTCCTCCCAGGACCAATCTGGAATTACAACTCAATTGTGGAGAAACCATCCAGAAAAAACAACTGAGCAATATCAAGAGAGAAGCCTTATAACCTTAGAGAGAAAGAAAAATCAGCTTCGGCACAACCTGTCTGCACCTGAACAACAACACACAAGACATGGTGGGTGGAATGACCCTTAGTCACCCAGCTGGAGGGAAGGACCCACCAAAGAATTATCCAACAACAACCAAAACCCAATTACATCCAGAGAGCCAACATAAATGGCATAAAGGACATCACAACAGTAGCAAGTTCAGGAGATCAAGGAGACAGCTCCACTGAATCTCACAGGTCTCCTACCATAGATGTTCATACCACAAACTCAGGAAGTCAAAACAGACCAATTTAAGAAGCAGAAGCAAACAAGAAGAGTCTCACAAGTAATGGGCAGACAAAGAAACAACCCCAATTAAAAGGAAAGGAGGAATCCTCAGAAAGAGTGCTACATGAAATAGAGGCAAGTCAACTATCAGATATTGAATTCAAAACAATGGTTATGTTATAAAGAATCTCAATGAGCTCAGTGAGAATCACCAAAAACTACAAGGAAACTACAAGGAACTTCTTGAAAACTATATAAGCATAAAAAAGGACATACAAACAATCAATAAGGGCCAAGAGGAAATGAAGAATATAATTTCTGAATTGAAGAACACAGTAGAAGGAATCAAAAGCAGGCTAGATGAAGCAGAGGATCAAATCAGTGAGCTGGAGAACAAGGTAGAAAAAATTCCCAGAAAGAGCAAGAAAAGGAAAAAAGGCTCAGAAAGAATGAAGACGTGCTAAGGGAACTGCAGGACAACATGAAACAGAATAGTATTTATATAATAGGGGTGTCAGAAGGCGAAGAGGAGCAAGGGATAGAAAACCTGTTTGAAAAAGTAATGATAGAAAACTTCCTTAATGTGATGAGGCAAAAAGCCACACAAGTCCAGGAAGCATAGAGGGTCCCAATCAAAAGTAACCCAAAGAAGCCCATTCCAAGACACATCATAATTAAAATGGCAAATTCCAAAACAAAGAGAGAATCTTTAAGGCAGCAAGGGAGAAACAGGAAGTATTGTAGAGGCAGCAAGGAAGAAACAGGAAGTAACATACAAGGGAGCACTGATAAAGCTAGCAGCTGAGTTCTCAACAGAAATATCATAAGCCAGAAGGGAATGGCAAGAAATATTCCAAGTAATGAAAACCAAAGACCTGCAACCAAGACTACTCTACCCAGCAAGAATCTCAATTAAAATGGAAGGTGAAATAAGGAGCTTCCCAGAAAAAAGAAGGCTGAAAGAATACACCTCTACCAAACCAGCACTGCAAGATATGCTATAGGCACTGCTTTAAGAAGAGAAAGAAAAACAGTGAGAGAGAGGAACATAGATACAAAGGAAGTAAAATGTCAATGACTAAGTACCTATCAATAATAACCTTAAACATAAATGGATTAAGTGCTCCAATCAAAAGGCATAGGGTAGCTGAATGGATAAGAAAATATGACCCACACATATGCTGCCTAAAAGAGACCTTCCTCAGAACAAAAGGCCTACACAAACTGAAAGTGAAGAGCTGGAAAAAAATATTCCAAGCAAATGGACAGGGAAAAAAGCGAGGGTAACAATACTTATATGCAACAAAATAGACTTCAAAACAAAGGCCATAAAAAGATACACAGAAGGATACTTCATAATACTCAAGGGAAGAATCCATCAAGAAGACACAAATATTATAAACATATAAGCACCCATCATAGGACTTCCCAAATATATTAGGAAATTCTTTGAAGACTTCAAGAAAGATATTGACAGCAACACAATTCTAGTAGGGGATTTTAACAACCCACTGTCAGCAATGGATATATCTTCCAAACAAAATATCAACAAGGATATTGTGAACTGAATGATGTGTTAGATCAAATGGACTTAACTGAAAGATATAAAACCTTTAATTTCAAAGAAGCAAAATATGCATTCTTTTCAAATGCACATGGAACATTTTCTGAGATAGACCATATGATAGGACACAAAACAAGACTCAACAAATTCAAGAAAATTGAAATCATATCAAGCATATGAAACCTACAAGGACTTCAAACTAGAAACTAAACTCTAGGAAAAATTTCAAAAATATTCAGACTCATGGAGACTGAATAGTATACTATTAAACAATGAATGAGTTAAAAATTAGATCAAGGTAGAAATAAAAAAGTTTCTGGAAACAAATGAAAATGACCTCCCTACAGTAAAAAACTTACAGGACACAGCGCAGGCAGTCCTGAGAGGGAAGGTCATAGCGGTACAGGCTTACATATAAAGGATAGAAACATTTCAGATAAACAACTTAACCCTACATCTACAAGAACTGGAGAAACAAGAACAAACAAAGCCCAGAGATGGTGG
>PVJI01001266.1:82829-190800 GCA_004026765.1 Micronycteris hirsuta
AAAAAAAAAAGAAAGAAAGAAAGAAAAGAAAAGAAAAAAAAAAAGAGAGAGGACCCAAATAAATAAAATAAGAAATGAAAGCTGGTATCACAGAAATAGAAAGGATTGTAAGAAATTACTTTGAAAACTACATGCCAAGAAATTTGAAAACATAGGTGAAATGGACAAATTTCTAGAAAAATGCAATCTTCCAAAACTTAATCAAGAAGCAGCAGAAAGCCTAAACAGACTGATAACAGCTGGTGAAATTGAAGTGGTAATCAAAAAACTCCTATCACACAGAAGCCCCAGACCAGACAATTTCAAAGGAGAATTTACAAAACATTTAAGGAAGACCTAACCCCTATCCTTCTCAGACTATTTCAAAAATTCCAAGAAGAGGGCAGACTACCAAACTGTTTTCATGAGGACAGTATCACTCAAAACTAGACAAAGACACAACAAAGAAAGAAAACCAGACGCCAATATCAATGATGACATAGACACTAAAATTCTCAACAAAACATTGGCAAATTATATCAATACATCAAAAAGATCGTACAGCATGATCAAGTGGAATTCATTCTAGAGATGCAAGGATGGTACAGTATTCATAAACCAATAAATATAATACATCATGTAAACAAAAGAAAAGACAAAAATCACATGATCATATCAAAATATGCAGGAAATATTTGATAAGCCACAGCATCCATTCATAATAAAAACACTCAGCAAAGTGGGAGTAGAGGGAACATACTGCAACATAATAAAGACCTTATGTGAAAAACCTACAGTCAACATCATATTCAATAGGAAAAACTGAAAACTTTCCCACTAAGATCAGGAACAAGACAAGGATGTCCGTTTTCACCACTTCTATTCGCCATAGTTTTGGAAGTCCTAGCCACAGAATCAGACAAGAAAAAGAAATAAAAGGCATGCAAATTGGAATAGAGGAAGCAAAACTTTCATTGTTTACAGATGATATGATAGTATACATAGAAATTCCTATAGATTCCTCCCAAAAACTACTTGACCTACTAAGTAAATTTGACAAAACAGTGGCATACAAAATCAATATTTGGAAATCAAAGGCATTTTTGTATACCAATAATGAAACATCAGAAACAGAAATTAGGAAAAAAATGCCATGTGATATAGCAATGAGAAAAATAAAGAACCTAGGAATAAACCTAATGGAGGAGGTAAAAGACCTGACCTTAGAATACTATGCAACACTGAAGAAAGAAATTAAGGAAAACACAAATAAATGGAAGGATATACCATGTTCATGGATTGGAAGAATTAACATCATCAAAATGTCCAAACTACCCAAAGCAATTTATATATTCAATGCAATCCCTATCAAAGTACCAATGGCATATTTCACAGATATAGAGCAAACACTTCAAAAATTTATATGGAACCATAAACGACCCCGAATATCAGCTGCAATTTTGAGAAAGAAGAGCAAAGCAGGAGGGATCACAATTCCTGATATCAAACTATATTACAAGGCCACTGTAATCAAAACAGCTTGACACTGGCATAAAAACAGACAGATAGACCAATGGAACAGAATAGAGAGCCCATAAATAAACCCGAGTCTCTACGGGCAATTAATCTTTGACAAAGGGGGCAGAGGCATAAAATGGAATAAAAATAGCCTCTTCAACAAATTGTTTTGGGAAATCTGGATGGCTACCTGCAAAAAAATGAAACTCTTAAAAAAAGACTCAAATATAAGTTGTGATACAAAAAGAGTCCTAGAAGAGAACATAGGCAGGAATATCTCAGATATACCACGCAGTAATATTTTCACCGATATGTCCCCTAGGGCAAGGGACATAAAGGAAAGAATAAACAACTGGGACTTCAGCAAATTAAAAAGCTTCTGCACAGCTAGAGTAAACATCAACAAAATGAAAAGAGAACCAACTTATGGGAAAATATATTTACTAATGATATCTCGGACAAGGGCAAACCATATATACACACACACGCATTGTGATAATCTTAAAAAGTCCTCCATGCCTCCCCTCCCTGACACACAAAAAAATCATGTTTGTAATCCCTGGAACCTATGTTATCTTATTTGGGGGGTGGCGGAAAGGATCTTTACGAATACGGTGATTTTAAAGATCTGAGGTAGGTAAATTATCCTGGAGAATATATATATATATTCTCCAAAATACACAAAGAGGTCACATGACTCCACACCAGGAAGACAAACAATCCAACTAAAAAATGGACAAAGGACCTCAACAGACATTTCTCCAAGGAGGATATACAGACGGCCCAGGGACATATGAAAGGATGCTCAGTATCACTAGTCATCAGAGAGATGCAAATTAAAACCACAATGAGATACCACTTCACACAGGTCAAAATGGCCATCATAACCAAACCAACAAACAAGTGCAGGTATGGCTCTAAAGAAAAGGGAACCCTAGTACACTGTTGGTGGGAATGCAGACTGGTGTAGATGCTGTGGAAAAAAGTATGGAATTGCCTCAAAAAACTGAAGTTGGAACTGCCTTTTGATCCAGCAATCCCACTGCTTGGATTATACCCTAAGAATCCTGAAACACCAATTCAAAAGAACATATACACCCCAATGTTCATAGCAGCACAATTTACAATAGCCAAGTGCTGGAAGTAACCTAGATGCCCATCAGTAAATGTGTGGATCAAAAACTGTACTACATTTACACAATGGAATACTGTTCAGCAGAAAGAAAGAAGGAATTCCTACTCTTTGTGACAGCATGGATGGAATTGGAGAGCATTATGCTAAGTGAAGTACGCTAGATGGTGAAAGAGAAATACCATTATGATCTCACCTGTAAGTGGAACATAATCAACAAAATAAGCAAGCAAACAAAATATAACCAGAGACATTGAAATAAAGAACAAACTGACAGTAACCAGAGGTGAGGAAGGAGGGAGATAATGGGATAAGAAGAGAAAGGGTCATCAAGGAACATGTATACAGGACCCATTGACAAAGCCAAAGGGGAGGGGTAGTACTGTGGGTGGGAATTGGGTGTGGGTGGGGCAGGGAAAATGGTGGTGGGAAAATAGAGACTACTGTATTCAAACAACAATGAAAATATTAACAAATAATAACAAATAAAAGGAAAAGGAAAAAGTTCTTAATAAAATTTATATTTTATTTTCTTAAAATATATTTGAAATACTTCTGGTCATATAAAATGCATAAAATAGAGTAAGTAAAAGGAGAGCCAAGATTTGAAATAATTTTATCACTTAATAGATATAAAAATTATGGTTAATGCTATTAGTTTAATATAGATTTGAGTTTACAAAGTAAAACAAAATAATAAAAACATACACTGTGATAATCTTAAAAAATCCTCTATGTCTCCCCTCCCTGCCACAAAAAATATCATGTTTGTATTCCCTGGAACCTATGTTACCTTATGTTACCTTGAGGGGTGGTGGGGAGGATCTTTACAAATACGATGATTTTAAAGATCTGAGGTAGGTAAATTGTCCTGGATTATCTCTGTTATAACCAAATGCAATCACATGTATTTTTACAAGAGGGAGGCAAAGACCCCTGGCTGGTGTAGCTCAGTGGATTGAGCACAGGCTGCGAATCAAAGGGTCGCCAGTTCGATTCCCAGTCAGGGCACATGCCTGGGTTGCAGGCCAGGTCCCCAGTGGGGGCCACGTGGGAGGCAACCACACATTGATGTTTCTCTCCCTCTCTTTCTCCTTCCCTTCCCTTCTGTCTAAAAATAAATAAATAACACCCCCCCCCCAAAAAAAAAGAGGGAGGCAAAGAGATTTTACATATCCAAAGAGGAAAAAATGATGACAGGAAAAGTGATGACTCATGACAGGAAAGATCAGAATGTTACAGCCACCAGAAGCTGGAAGTGGTGAAGAATGTTCTTCTCCAGAGCTTCTGGAGGGAATGCAGCATTACAGACTGCTGACCTTCAGAAAGGTAAGACAAACATTTCTGTGTTTATAATCCACATACTTGTGATAATTTGTAACAGTAGTCACAAGAAACTAATACACAAATTTTGAGGCATAAATGGCTGCTCTATTTAAGATACTAAATTCAGAAAAGTACAGTACCAAAAATTATAATTATGAAATTATAAAAGTAATCTTAAATTTATTGGGTTGACATTGGTTAATAGGATCATATAGGTTTCAAGTGTACATTTCTATTATACATGATCTGTATATTGCATTGTGTGCCTACCACCCACCTCAAATCCTCTTCCATCATTGCATATTTGGTCTGTTACCCTTTACTACACCCCCACCTCCTTTCCTCTGGTAACCACCATACTGTTGTGTATTTGAGTTTCAGTTTTATATCCCACATATGAGTGCAATCATATGGTTCTTAGGTTTTTCTGATTAATATATTTCACTGAGCATAATATCCTGAAGCAATAGTATCATCCATGTTCTTGCAAATGGCAGTATTTCATCTGTGCTTATGGCTGAGCAGTATTCAACCATATTATATAGCACATCTTCTCCAATCTATTATCAAAGGAAAATTTGGTTTTCTCCATGTCTTGTCCACCAGGAACAATGCTGCAATGAACAACACAGGGGTGCATACGTCTTTGCAAATAAATGTTTTTGAGTTTTTTGGGCAGATACCCAGAAGAAGGATTCCTGGATCATATGGTAACTTTATTTTTAATTTTTTGAGGAACCATTGTACTGTTTTCCACAGTGGCTGTACCAGTTTCAATTCTTACCAGCAATGAATGATGTTTTTTTTTTTTCCTCCACAACCTCTTCAATATATGTTATTATTTGCCTTGTTGATAATAACCACGCTAACAGATGTGAGGTAATATCTCATTGTGGTTTTAATTTGTATTTGCCTAACAGCTAATGAAGTCAAGAATCTTTTAATATATCTGTTGGCCATTTGTATGTCTTCTTGGGAAAACTGTCAGTTCAAGTCCTTTGCCAATTTTAATTGGATTGTTTATATTTTGTTGAGTTGTATAAGTTCTTTATATACTTTGAATATTAACCGCTCGTCAGAGCTGTTGTTTGCAAATATCTCCTCCCACCTGGTTGGTTGCCTTTTTAGTTTGTTGCTGATTTCTTTTGCTATGGATAAGCTTTTTACCTTGATATACTCCCATTCACTTATTTTTGTCTTTATTTCCCTGACATTTTCAGTCAAATTCATAAAATATTCTCTATGACCAAGTACCAGGTTTATTAGCTGTTTTCTTCTATGTAATTTATTGTTTCAGATTTTATATTTATATCTTGGATCCACATAGAATTAATTTTGGTACATGGGGAATAAGTTTCATCCTTTCATATGTTGTTTTACAATTTTCCCCACACCATTTATTGAACAGGGTTTCTTTTCTTCAGTGTGTGTTTTTAGCTTCTTTGTCGAAAATTATTTGCCCATATAGGTGTGGTTTTATTTCTAGACTCTCACCTCCATTGGTCTGTATGTCTGTTTTTCTGCCAATATCATGTTGTTTTGATTATCATGCCTCTGTAGTAGAATTTGAAATCAGGTAGTGTGATACTCTGGGTTCGTTCTTTTTTCTCAGGATTTCTTTGGCTGTTTGGATTTTGTTGTTGTTGTTTTTGTTATTGCATAGAAATTTGATGTTTTTTTGTGCTATTTCTTTAAAAAATAACATTGGATTTTGATAGAGATTGCATTAAATCCATATATTTTTTGGATAATACGGCCATTTTAACTATGTTGATTCTTCCAATTCATGAACACGAAATATCTTTTTATTTCATTGTGTCCTTTTCAATATATTTTAATTATGCTTTGTAGTTTTCAGTATATAGGTCCATCACATCCTTTGTTAAGTTATTCTTATGTAATTTGTCATTTTGGTTGCAATTGCAAAAAAAAGTAATTGTTCATTTTTTCATTTCTTTCTCTGAAATTTTATTATTAGTATAAAGGAAAGCAATGAATTTCTGTATATCGATTTCGTATCCTGCAACTTTACTGTATTTGTTTATTTTTTCCAATAGATTTTTGGTAGAGTTTAGCATTTTCTGTACACTGAATCATGTCATCTGCAAAAAGTGACACTTTTAGTTATTTATTCCCAAGGTGGATGTTTTTTATTTCTTTCTCTTGCCTGATTGTGCTAGTTTTGAATAAGAGTGGTCAGAGTTGGCATCCTTGTGTTGTTCCCCATTTTAGAGAAAAATCTTTCAGTATTTCTCCATTGAGTATGACATTGGCTGAGGGTTTGTCATATATGGCTTTTACTCTTCTGAAGTACTACTATTCTATACACATTTTATTGATTTTTTAAATCATAAATGGATGATTTATATTATCAAATGCTTTTTCTGAGACTATTGATGAGATCATGATTTTATCCTTTGTTGTTTTAATGCGCTGTATTACATTGATCAATTTGCATATGTTGAACCATCCTTATGCCCCTATAATGAACCCTGCTTGATTGTCGTGTATTATTTTTTTTAAATGTATCATTGTATTTGATTTGCTAGTGTTTTGTTTAGGATTTTTGGATATGTACTCTCAGAAATGTTGGCCCGTAGTATTTTTTGTTTGTTTTTCTTGCCAGGTTTTGGTATTAGTATTATGTTGGGTTCATAAAATGTCTTGGGAAGAACTGCTCCTTCTTTTCTTTTTTCTTTTTTGGAAAAATTTGAGAAAAATAGATATCAAGTCTTCTTTGAATGTTTGGTAAAATTTACAAGTGAATGCATGTAGTTCTGGACTTTTTAAAAAGGTTTTTGATGGTTGTTTCAATTGCCTCACTGTTGATCAGTCTATTTAGATTTTCCAATTGTTCATGATCCAGTCTAGGAAGGTTTTATATTTCTAGGAACTTATTCATTTCTTCTAGTTTTTAAAATTTGTTGACATACAGTTTTCATAGTATTCTAGTAGTATCCTTTGCATATCTACGTCTGTGGTAACTTCTTTTTCATTTCTGATTGTTATTATATGAGTCTTTTCTCTTTTTTCTTTAGTGATTCTAGCCAGGGTTTTGTCAATTTTATTAATTTTTTCAAAGAACTATCTCGTTTTGTTCATTAAATTCTGATTTAATTTTCATTATTTCCTTTCTTCTGTTGAATTTGGGTTGCTATTTTCTAGTTCTTTAAGATATAATGTTAGGTTGTTTACTTGGGATTTGTTTTTTCTTGAGATAGGCCTGTAATGTTATAAACTTCCCTCTTATTACTGCTTTCTCTGTATTCCAGAAGTTTTGATATGTCTTATTGTTATTCTCACTTGTCTCTACATATCTTTTGATCTCAAGTTTTAATACTTCTTTGACCTACTCATTTTGAAGTAGTATATTGTTTAATCTCTACATATTTGTGGGTATCTTTATTATCCTTTTGCAGTTGATTTTTAATTTCAAAGCATGCAGTCAGAGAATATGTTTGGTATAATTTCAATCATCTCAAATTTGTTGAGGCTAGTTTTGTGATGCAATATATGGTCTATCCTTGAGAATGTCCCATGTACACTGGGGATGAATGTATAAAAGGCTCTGTAAATGTCAATTATTCCATTTGGTCTAAGATGTCACTTAAGGCTGATATTTCTTTATTAATTTTCTTTTGAGATGAACTGTCTAGATTGTAATGGAGAATTAAGGTCCTTATTATGATTATGTTTTTTTTTGTGTGTTTTTCCCTTTAGTTCTGTTGCTAGTTTCTTTATATATTTCAGTGCCCCTTACATATATGAAGTGCTATATCTTCTTGATGGAGTATCCCCTTTATCATTATGAAATACCCATCTTTGTCTCTTGTTATCTTTGTTACCTTGAAATCTATTTTGTCAGATATAAGTATGCTCAAGTCTCCCTCTTCTTCCCTTTGTGTCATTTCTAGATTTGTATCTTTGATATCAATAATCCCTTACTCTGTCTGGTCTGCTCTATTACTTATGCTCATTAGTTCATTCTTGATCTCTTTTATAGAGTTCTTCATTGCCAGAATTTCTATTTGCTTCTTTTTTTACAGTTTTAATCCCTTTGGTAAAGTGCACATTTATTTCATTGATTTGTTTTCTTAGCTCATTACACTGCCTGACTATACTTTCTTATATCTTGCTGAGTTTTTTCAGAACTCTGATCTTGATTTTTCTGTCATTTATATTATATATATCCATGTCTTTAAATGTGCTTTCTGGAGGTTTATCATTTTCTTTCTGAGCTACCTCACTCACTACCTTGGTTATTTATGGTATTTGATGGATTCCTTCTCTGTCTACGCATGTATGTATGAGTTGTACTTCTCTAGCAGATTAATATGAAGAAGTCTTTTGTATTATTTTCAAATAGGTGACACCGAATCACAAGTTTTTTTTAGCTTTGTGCAATCCAGTGCTGTTCCACTGAAGCCAGACATTGCCGCCAGGGAAACCATGATCCATGAAGGTGAGTTGGTCTGAGGAAACCTAGCAGCCTTCTGTGTTGCTTTGCCCTCACCCTTCCAGTAATGGTGACTTTAGAATTCAGTGAGGTCTCCCCTGGACCTGACCCTAGAACCACAAATATACCCTGTCAGGGGTAATCGTACCTGCCGATACCCGTGGGTGACTGCTACCCGATGCGTGTATGAATCTCATACTGAGACACGCGGGGAAAGAGAGACCGGGACCACGTGGCTGATTCCTCCCATCTCAGAAAAAGCCTCGTGGCTTGCCCAGCCAGGGTTTTTACTAGGGGCATTAGCACACATTTACATTGGATTGATTATTCATGGATTAAGCAGAACAGGGGTAAGATTACTCATTAGCAGGGCATTAGGATGTAAATTCAGGTCCGGTGGCAGGCAGGACCAGGTTAATGTAATACGCAGGGCACAGCAAGCCAGAATTTTTTAATATACATCATTGCCAAATTCCTATTAGAGAATTCCCATTCCACAGACATGATCCATACTTGCTCACACAGGAATCACACGAATCTATGCTCAAAACATGTAAATTCCAGAACATGCGTGTTGAAATCACTGCCACAATACCCTTTGCTCAGGGGAAAAAGTGATTCTGTAGTACCAGTTCTCAGTTTTTCTCTGTAATCCAACACCAAATGTGAAGTTCAGGCACAGAGGCTACGGGGTTCCCAGGCTCTGTGGTTTTGTTTCTCTGTCTGGAATGCCAACTGCCAATGGCCACAATCACACACCCATGCTATGTCTTTGCCCAGGTTTCTGGTATTAACTGCAGCTAGTGATGCTAACTTATTCACGAATACCCAATGAATCTCTGCTTCTCCCTGTTGAACAGTAAGCCAGCCACAACCCAATTTATCCCCTCTCCAAGCTGAGCCCTGCTTCGAACTACCTGCTGTATGGCTTCATCCATGGTTCATCTCAGCTTTTCTCCCTTCATTCCCACTGGTCTACCTTTATATGTTTCATAGATCTCTCAGGTGTGTTGATGAGCTGTGCACAGAATCTTTTGTTGAGTTATAGATGTTCAAATTGTTGAAAATTCAAGGGTAGAAACTAAGGGGATCCCTTATGCTGCCATTCATCTGATGTCACTCTTTAATTCATATTTTAGATTCCTTGATGTGACTTGAATGGTGCAGAAGAAAGGAGGTATTCTGATAGTAAATATTCATGAATGGAGTCAAGCTCAGGTATATCCTGGGCCCCAAGTGCCATACATAGATGACCCAAAAGAGAGAAGGGTGTTGGTAGAAGGCCAGCCCTCATCTGTGTCCCTGGCAGAGTACTTCCACTGTGGAAACTCAACTCAAAAGTAATTTTTTTTATTCTCACCTGAGGATAAGTTTATTGATTTGAGAGAATGAGGAAAGGTGAGAAGGAGAAAGACAGGAGGAGAAATAGAGAGAGAGGTTGCTTCCTGTATGCACTTGGACTGGGGATCAAATCTGCAACCTAGGTATGTGCCCTGACCAGGGATTGAACCCAGAAACTTTTGGTGCATGGGATAACACTCCAACCTACTGTACAACCCAGGCAGGGAACAATATAATTTTTAAACTATCAAAATTTTAAATTGTCCAACAAATCTATATAGGTTAAAAAATGAGTTAGATGATAATGTTTCATTACTGATATTTCTTGTTAGAAAATTAGCTTTTAAAATCATTTGCACTGTGCTTTGCTCATTGCTTCCTTATTTGGGAGAGAATGACACAAAATCAACTAAGCATTGGTTTTAGTTGCCAAAAGCCTGATGTGAGGGATTAAAATCTACTTCACATAAAACAGGTCCTTTTTCTCTTGTGGAGCTTTTATTTTTAAGCCATGTTATGTACCCGAGAGAAAAGTCTAATTTTGAGGAAGAAAATGATAATTTTGTTTATAAGTGCTCATTAATATGAAAACTGTTGACACAGAAAACTAAATAAATATTTTTAGCAAGAAACATATAGAAAAGGATATTTTGATAAATTAACAGTCAACACAAACCAATTACAAAAAAGAGGTCTTCACAGTTATTTACTGCTAAAATTTTAAAATTTCAATTCAAATAATTCAAACTAAGCCTTTAATTTAAAATTTCTTTTACAAAAGAAAAACAAAACATCTTAAATTTCCATTATTTTTGATTACAGAAATACTAAATAGCACTTACCAAGGTGACAAACCGTCAATGAATATCTTTATGTGCAATATATATAACAGTAGCAAATAGAAAAGCAAATTATGTTTTAAATATTACTGTCCTGAAGATTTTAAGCAGTAAAAGTAAGAAAGACACAAAAAAGTGTGTAAAGTTAGAGAACAGTCCCCAGGACCGCACCCACCCTTACTTCTGACAAAAACTGTAAGTGTCAGGAACTCCATAACCACTCTCAGGTTTTAGAATTTGCTAGAAAAAGTCAGAGATCTTTGAATGCTGTCATACTTATGGTTACAATTTGTTTTGCAGTGAAAGGATACAGACAAAAATAAGCCAATGGAAGAGATGCATGAGGCAGCGTCTGTGAAAGTTCCGTATGTGGAACTTCCAATTGTCCTCTCTCCATGGTCATGGCCAAGGCTAAATTCCCATCAGTGAAGTGTGATGATGTATATAGATTTTTGCCAACCAGTCAAGTATACCAGAACCTTGGATTCCAGTTTTACTGGGGCGTGGTCTCCTAAAAATTGTTGGCCCCTTACATGGCCAACTTCAGTCTCTAGCCTTCACCCTAAATCACAGTTTCACTGTGTGACATGGCCTAGAGCCCCAGGTGGACAAAGTCAGTCTCATCAGGCATAAAATTCCAACAGTATAGAGATCTTTTCCCAGGATCTCTCTTTGGATAAGGTTAATTGTTTACCACAGATATAATTTTTCTAATCCTACACAGGTTCTGTAGTTTGAATATTAGAAAACAATGTTATGTTCCAAATCTATTAATATTTATCCAGTCTTATGCTTTTCCTTCTTCCTCTTTTCTAATAGCTCACAGACATGAACAGTTCAAAATGGAACACTTGCTTTTAACAGATAATTTGGGATTTAAAAGCTCATGTCCACTTAAAAAATACAGGTTTGCCACTCATAGTGTGTAGCACACTCTGTGCTAGAAGTTTACATCCATTCAGAGAAACAATTTGAAAATATGTACTTAGATTTCTGAGTACAGGTCTTTTACCTTCTTGGTTAGGTTTAGTCCTAGGTACTTTATTTTTCCTGTTGTTATAGTAAGTGGAATTTTTCTCCTAATTTCTGTATCTGATATTTTGTTGTTAGTGGACAAATATGCCTTCGATTTCTGAACGTTGACTTTGTATCCTTCTGCTTTGCCAAATTCACTTATTGGGTCAAGTAGTTTCTTGGAACCTGATCAACATAACAAAGAAGCAAACAAAGTATAAACAGAGACATTGAAATAACGAACAAACTGACAGTAACCAGAGGGGAGGGGCGAGGTGGATAACGGGGAAAGAAGGGGAAGTGTCGTCAAGGAACATGTATAAAGGACCCATGGACAAAGCCAAAGGAGGGTAGGATTGAGGGTGGGAGGTGGGTGTGGGTATGGCAGGGGAAAGTGGTGGCAGGATAATGGAGACAAACTACTTGAACAACAATAAAAAAGGAAAAGGAAAAAAATGTGTTTAGATGTAGATTGTCTGGTCAGAACCACAATGTCTCAAAACATTGTTGTTCAGCTATGTGGACATTAATGTAATAAGATAAAATGTTCAAAATAAGTACATTTAATACAAATCTAATCTTGAGAATTGGACTTTTAAATACTAAGCTTAGCTCTAACAGAGAGAGTAAACCCTATAATAATAAAGACTACGTGAAAATATTTTAGAAAACCTACCTTTTCTCAGTCAATTCAGACAATGTTTTTAAAGTAAAAATTAGCAGGAAGAAAATAAATGGTCCACATACAGGAACAACAAAGGTAGTGAGACAAATATAATTGTGCCTATCTGTAAGAATTTTGGTGTGAAATAAATGGAAGCAGGGTTGTAACTGATTAGGTATACTGTGTCCAAGTGTTTTTGTTTGAGATGATTTTTCAAGTCATAAATAAAAGTCACAATCAAGACTTGGAATAAATTCAATCAGTGGAAATTGTTAGATGATTTATTTCACAATTATAAACTCAATTCTAAGTTTAAAAACTTTAGAATGATTCATGAAATATATTGTTCTTTCTATAGTGAGTATTATATTGGTAAAATGATGTTGAGCAGCACTTTTTCTACTTAATCAAAGTTATTTCCTTTTCATTTTGAATATTTCTAAGCCTCAGGCAAAGATTCCATCAGCAATGATTACTGTATGTCACATTCTACACTGACTTTGTGGACAAGTTTAGAAGAAAAAGGAGAATCATTTGTCTCCTTTGAACATTAATTGCTTCAGTTTTTCTTTCTGTAATTGTATCATTTGATAGCTTTCATAGCTTGTGCTGATGACCAAGTTGTTTTTTGTAACCTGATCAACGAGAAGAAAATAATTCTGTTCTTTTATATGAATTAAAAGAGTAAAATTATTTATATTCCATTTGAATTGTTAAAATTGTCTTACTAATAAATTTATTTCACTTATTTTTGCCATCAAAGATTATTTCAGTTTTCTCTCTCTATTTGAAAGCAATACAATTGATAATTAAGATCATCACTATTATAATATTACCGAGCACGTGCTAACGGCGACACTCTATTTTCAGTACATTATACATATTATGTCTTTTAATTCACATGACAGTTCTGTAGTAAATTCCATTGTTATTCTTATTGTATAGATTATGATATTGAAAAACTAAGACTTTGATAAAGTACTCCTTGCAACTTAGCTAGCAAATGATAAGTCCAGAATCTGAATCCAGCCATCTGCCTTCAGAGTTTATGTTGTTAGTCAGTACACTGCACTACAATAACTTAGTATTAAAAAGGTCCTACTTTTAATTTACATTCTCCTCTATTTTTCCAAGTAGAGTTTTGAAAAATAAAACTTCTAGTTATTTTTGAATGTGAAAAGAATATTATATAAGAATTAATAATAGTAGATCTGATTTAAATGAGGAGGCTAGAAGCATACCCTCACTGTTTCCCACCACCAAGCTTGGTTAGATTTTGTCTCATTTAAAGATTAGTTAAAATAAAAGTTAGAGGTTAATAATTCATTTACTCATGAAATACTTATGAAGACATACTGTAAGGCAGGATCATTTCTAGAGGCTGACATCTACTGCAGAAAAACACTCATTCATGTGCACTGAGAGACACACGGCTGCTCACTGCAGCATCATCTGCAGGGCGTGTGGCCTCTGTCACAACTACTCAGCTTTGCCTTTGCAGCATGAAAGAGTTCACAGACAACAGGTAAATGAATAGACAAAGTATGTTACAAAATAACTATTTCCAAAACACAATAAGGTTGAAGACAAGATTGAGCCCATTGGCCATGGTTTGCTGAACCCTGCTGTAGAGTATAATTTTATGTGATGCTTATTTAATATAAATTGTATATCAATATATATACACAAACTGCATCTTTCATTATGTCACACAGCTTGGAGAAGTATTGTATTAGTCTATATCATTCTTTTTAAATTTATGTCAGTAGAAATCTTCACTATTAATGCACTAGTAGCTTATTTAGCCATTCTTGTCTTGGTCAACATTTGAGTGGTTTTATTTTTTTTTTCCTCTGTAAAAAGGTTTTTATTATTAAATTTTTAATATAATTTAAAATTTCAACTCATTTGTATGTGTTTTTCATTGCTTGTTCATAATCTAAAGTGAACCTTGTTGGCTGAAGCATGAAGATAGAAATCATCTTTTTAAGTATATATGTAGGTGGGTAGGTATGTAGGTAAGTCAATAGGCATTTAAATCATGAATCCCCAGGGGCCATATTTTACATGATATCACTTTGTCTTCTTCTGAGTGTTGAAGAAGAGTGGCCATATTTATAACTTCACATTAACTGGGCAGTTCAGGAAAGAAGAACACCAAGAATGTTTTCTACCATAATTATTCTGATAGTGTGCTTGGCCTTATTTATCAGTTAATTTTCCTTTTATTTCAGTAGAACTCATTCATTAAATATTTTTTTTTATATTACAAGGTAGATAAAGTTAAATTTTACTGAAAACTAAGTGCTATTCTACTAGTTGAGTGTTCCATATATTTAAGCAAGAAACAGGGTCTTCTTTCTCTAGATAATTTTCTAAAAATAATGAAAAAATATAACCTGTGTCTTCTATTAATTCCTATTATGCTATTGCTTAAATACATTTCAGCACTTCTTTATACCATTACACATTTTTCTAATTAGTTTACATATGCAAAGTATATTTCTCAAATATTATCAAAAGTTACATATCTTATGCCTTTTTTCTCAACAATATAATTCCATATAAGGTACAAGGACTTGGGATAGCTAATTGTATTTGTCAACTTGGCTAAGCCAGAGCAGCCAACTATTTGGTCAAACTTCACAGTTGTTTTGAGAAGAAATTATTTTTGGATGAGATTAATTATAAATCAGAACCCTTTGAGTAAGCAGATTGCTATCCATAACATGGGTGAGTGTCATCTAAATAATTGAAGGACTTAAGGAAAAAACAGACCTCTGTGTATGGACACACAGACACACATACAAACACACCTTTGGAGAACTCAGACTAATACAGATTGGTATTTAGCATATGGAATAATAGGTGTTAATGGTGCGAGCATCTACCAGTCAGAAAAAGTGATAAGTCATCTTAAAAATTAAACTTAAAAAAAAATGCCTTGCCCTGGCTGGTGTAGCTCATTGGATTGAGCATGGGCTGTAAACCAAAGTAGGGCCCAGTGGGGGCCATGTGAGAAGCAACCACACACTGATGTTTCTCTCCCTTTCTCCCTCCCTTCCTCTCTCTCTAAAAATAAATAAATAAAATTTTTTTTAAAAAGCCTTATTTCAATTAGCATAATACTCTTCAGATCCATCCACACTGTCTCAAAAGATAGGAGTCCCTTCTTTCTTTCTACTGTGAAGTATTCCATTGTGCAAATACTACAGTTTTTTGATCCACTCATTTACTGATGGGCACTTAGGCTGTTTCCAGCACTTGGCTATTGTAAATAGTGCTTCTATGGACATGGGGTGCATTAGTTCTTTTGAACTGGTGTTTCAGGGTTCTTAGGGTAATTCTCAGCGGTGGAATTGCTGGGTCAGAAGGCAGTTCCATTTTTAGTTTTTCGAGGAAAGTCCATACTCTTTTCTACAGTGGCTATACCAGTCTGCGTTCCCACCAAGAGGGCACTAGGGTTCCCTTTTCTCTACATCCTCACAAGCACACGTTGTTTGTTGACTTATTAATGATGGTCATTTTGAATGGTGTGAGGCAATATCTCATTGTGGTTTTAAGTTGTATCTCTCTGAGTGAAAGACAAATACCATATGATCTCACCTATAAGAGGGACCTAATGAACAAAAATAAACTAATGAGCAAAATAGAAACAGAGGCATGGAAACATGGAACAGACTTACAGAGACCAGAGGGAAGGAGAGAAAGGGATAATGGTGGAAATGAGGGGAAGGGACTAGTCAAATAAGTTGTATGAATGACAAATGGATGTGGACAACAGTGTGGCAGTTGACTGTGGGATTGGGGGGTGGGCTGGGAGGAGGAGGGCAAAAGGGGAAAAATTGGGATAACTGTAATAGAACAACAATAAAAAATTAAAGAAGTAATAAAATAAAAACTGTTAATGGTAATATTGGTAACAAATCAGTCTTTCAGAAAATGTAGTAATTCAATTAAGAAGGAGGTCCCTTATACCTAAACAAAAATATAATGCCATATAACACTTTAAAAGAAGTTAAAATTCCCAAAATATTTTTGGATAACTATTCTCGTTTATCCTTAAAATAACTATATTTGACATAGTATGAATATCAGAAAATCTATCCACTTAAAATTTATTACTAGATAATAATTAATATTTAATTACTTTGGATCATATACTCATCTAAGAACTTTATGTATATCAGTCAATTTATCCTCATAACAATCCTGTAAAATAGGTACACTCCTCATAACAATCCATGATGTTCCAATAGTTATTAATGATTACCTCCATTTTATCGGTGTGGAAAAGGAAGTTGCAGAGATTGAGCAAGTTCACATGACTTTTAAGTTGCAGAGCTGGCATTCAACCCTAAAGAGTCCAGCTCTAGAGTCCTGCTTTTAACCACTATGCTCCTCACTTGACACTTTTAGTAGAGATCATATTTATTATACCCAAAATGTTTTCTCTTTTTCAGTTCTCCTTTTTTTAGCCTTGGCTTTGTAAGACTTAAGTCTCTGCATCCATCAATAAATATTTTCTTTTATTTCCTTCTTAAAAAATCATAGTCATAAGCAAGCAAAGGCTATAGACACAAAATAATATTTCTGAAAAAAAGAGATGAAAGATGGAGCGTTCCACAAACCACAAAATTTTTAATTACTCATGTGCAGTGGCTTGCATTATTACCTGGCCAGCTTTTCTCAGTACTTTCTCACAGTGCCAGAGGGACTATTAGCTTTGTCTTAAAGTCCTCATTTGCTACCCAGTGATGACAATTACCAGTCTCCTCCTCTTTCAGACTCCTGATCTCTAAACTGAAAATGCTGTCAGCCTGGTTTATAGATATCCTTATTTGAGGTAAGGACATCATATCCAAAGATTATGCTGAGCAGAAAGCCTGCCAGCAAGCCAAGCCCATGACATAGAAAATAAATAACACAGGAAGGTGCTCAACAGGAGCAAAGTGATGGCTGCCAAGCAATGTTTGCTTGATCAAAGGCAATGGGCCAGGCTCTCATGAGCAGGTTTGGATTAAATGATTAAACTGCTGGGTTGAAAATACTCACTGGGATTGCAGCTAAAATCCTGTGCCCTAGAGGGATGCTTATAGACTGAAGCAGCTGCTGCTTCTGCTGTAAACCTTGATGCCAGCAGCACACAGGCTGAATTCATTTCTATTTCAACAGTTTCCTAATTAACACTATGAAACACATAATTTTTACATATATTGTTTCCATCAAAACCTAGTTGGACACTACTATTTCTTCCATGTGCATAAGTGTCATTTCAGACAATCTTAAGTGCTTCTCAATGTGATGTTCTCAATAGCCTCCCTATCTCCTCCACGTGGAGGAGAGGTAAATCCGGTTCCTTCCAGGATGCTTTACTGACAAAGCATTTCAGACTGTATTTTGGACTCTCCTCCAGGTCCCTGTGTCCTTCTGACTGGCATAGAGATAAGCACCTTTTCTCACAGCTCTTCAGCTCTGGGACCTTCTGGAAGAGCAAGTGCCATCACAGTTTATGTCCCTCTTTTCTTTCCCAAGTTTCCCTGCCCTGACAGTTACATCCCTGCTGCTCTTTCTCTGCTCTAAAATAACATTGTGTTTCTAGGATATGCTTGTACAACAGTTGGCAGTTTCAGAGTGTTATCACCTATATTATCTCATCTCTGCTTTAAATTTAAATATACTGTAAATTAGATAGTGGTTGTCAGTCTCACTCATGAGATTGGGAAAGAAGGCCCAAAGGTTAATAGGTTGCCAGTTAATATTAACTGTGGCCCCTAAGGCTGGTGTGTATACCGTTCAGTCTGGTTTCCACTTTCCCTTGCTCCCAATTGCTTTGTGTGCTTACAGTGTCTCCCTCTCAGGAATAAACGTTGCAGTGGTCTCACTCAGCACCTCATCCAGCGAGGCACACTTAGCATATGATTGATAATCTAGATCGTCTGAATTACCATCCTTAAAATACTATCATATAGTTGAAGAAGTCGTCCCTGGGATTTAATAAACATAAAATATAGTTCCAAATGACCTAAGTGATGTTACTTGACAAAAACAGTATTATTTCTTAGGAGGCAAAATTGGTTCTTGTGGAGAGAGCAAAATATCTTAGGTATTACAGTAGTTTATGGCTCAACCCTATGTAAAAATGCTATTATTTAGTATTTAATTTTTATCATTAGAATGTTATTTAATTTTAACATTTGTCTTTAGAAGGATAATAATGAAAATATTAAGAGAGGATACTACAACATTGGTAAAAAGTAAGAAACTTTTATTTCCTTTTCTTTATTAATAAATATAATAATGTGGCAATTCCCTGATTATCTCAAAACCAATCTTAGGGTTTCATTTATTCAGTAGCTGTTTATCAAGCAGTTACCGGGTGGCTTGGTTCCAAGTATTATTCTGAGGTATACATAAGCATGCGGCATACAACGAGGGATGATTCAAAGAAGAGAAATACCTGATCTCCACTTTAAGGAGTAAACATAGTTGGAAATTGGTGAAGGGGAAAAAAAAAGAAACTATCACTTATTATACACATGCTATGTAGCAAATAATGTGATGGGAAATTTACTAACTTAATTCATTTTATACATGATTAAATTTATGAAGTACACAAGGGTTAAGAAGTCAGTCCTACTCACCTAGCTGAAGCATTACTAGTTTACCCTAGTTTTCCCAGAAATATCAATTTTAATCTGAATGTCCTGGACCCAGAAATACGCTCAGACCTAGGCAAACTGAGACAAGTATGTCACCAACTGTTAAGAGCCAGAACTGAATTCATTAAACAAACCTGACAAACAAAATAAAAAATAATCTATTCTGTTGAGCATTTTATTCTGCCTCCTTGACCCAGTTTATTTTCATTTTCAATCTTTTTCTAATGGTTTATTCCCTAGTCAATCAATTAAAAAATATAATGTAATAATCCAACAAGATATACTCAACACATGGAAGGCTCAAGAATTAGGCTCCCACCCTGCCAGTGTGGCTCAGTCAATTGGTGCATAGCCTCATACCCCAAAAAGTTGTGGGTTCAATTTCCAATCAGGTCACATACCTAGGCTTCAGGTTCAATCCTCAGTCAAGCCATATATGAAAGGCAAACAATTGAAATTTCTCTCTCACCTCAATGTTTCTCTCTCTGTCTCTCTCACTTTCTCTAAAATCAATAAATATATTTTTGTGTGAGGAGTTAAAAAAAAGGCTCCCAAATAATTACTTGTTGGTGATCACTTATGTTGGTGCTAATGAATTTGTGATTAAGATAGGGCAAACTTTATCTGTAAGATTTGGCATGTCTAAAGATAATGTGAAAATATCCCTTCTATGAAATATTTCTTGTGACTTCTGCCCAAGATGGAGGCATAGGTAGATACACCGTCCTAGTCCCACAACCAAAGAAGGATAACAACAAATTAAAAAACAAAAACAACCAGAACTGACAGAAAATTGAACTGTATAGAAGTCCAACAACCAAAGAGATAAAGAAAAAACATTCATCCACACCAGTAGGAGGGGTGGAAACAGGAAGTTGGTGTGGAAAGGACTCATAACAAGGTGGCAGCCATAGGACTCGGGTGAGAGGCAACTAGTGAAGCAGTCGGCCCCACATTTTCATGTGGATAAACTGGGAGGAACAACTGGGGAACGAGACAGATCTCACAACCCAAGTTTCCAGTATGGAGAAAGAAAGCCTCAAAACTTCTGACTGAAAACACCTGTGGGTGTTGTGGCAGTGGGAGAAACTCCCAGCCTCACAGGAGAGTTCATTGGAGAGACACATGGGGCCATAGAACATACAAAAACCACCCACCCAGGGACCAGCACCAGAAGGGCCCAATTTGTTTGTGGGTAGGAGAGGAAGTGACAGAAAGCACCCCCAGAGCCCACCAAGCAGCATTGTTCCCTCTCGGATCCCTCCCCCACATACCATGCCACAATGCAGCAACCTGTGTTGCCTTGCCCTGGTGAATACCTAAGGCTCATTCCCTTACTAAGTAACAGGTACAAGAAGACAAATAATGTCCCAAATGAAAGAACAGATCAAAGCTCCAGAAAAGATACTAATAAATGATGAAGAGGTAGTCTACCTAACTGATGCTCAGTTAAAAACACTAGTAATTAGGATGCTCACAGAAATGACAGAGTATGTTCACAAAAGAGAGGAAAAAGTGAAGGCTATGAAGAAAAAAATAGAGGAAAATGAACAGGGATCTAAGTGATTGGAAGGAAACTGGGACTCAAACCAATGATCTGGAGCAGAAGGAAGAAATAAACATTCAACTAGGAACAGAATGAAGAAATAATTCAAAAAAATGAGGAGAGGCTTAGGAACCTCTGGGACAACTTTACATGTTCCAACATCCAAATCAGAGGGGTGCCAGGAGGAAAAGAGAAAGGGCAAGAAATTGAAACCTTATTTGAAAAAATAATGAATTTTTTTTCCAATTTCGCAATTTGGCAAAGGCAATAGACTTCCAGGAAGTCCAGGGAGCTCAGAGAATCCCAAAGAAGTTGGACCCAAGGAAGCACACACCAAGGCACATCATAATTACATTACCCAAGAGTAAAGAGGAGGAGAAAATCTGAAAAGCAGCAAGAGAGAAGGGAAAGTTACCTAAAAGAAGTTCCAATAAGACAATCAACTGATTTCTCAAAAAAAATCTTATAGGAAAGAAGGGGTTGGAAAGAAGTAATCAAAGTCATGAAAGGCAAGGACCTACATCCAAGATTACTCTATGCAGTAAAGCTATCATTTAGAATGGAAGGACAGATAAAGTGCTTCCCATATAAGGTCAAGTTAAAGGAGTTCATCATCACCAAATCCTTATTATATGGAATGTTTAAGAGACTTATCTAAGAAAAAGATAAAAAGTACAAACATTGAAATGACAACAAACTTACAATGATCAACAAACCTAAAAAAACAAAAACAAAAACAAATATGCAAACAACTAGAACAGGAACAGATTCACAGAAATGGAGATCACATGGAGGGTTACCAGCAGGGAGGTAGACGAGGGAGAATGAGGAAAGAGGTACAGTGAATAAGAAACATAAATTAGGTACAAAATAAACAGGTGGAGGTTAAGAGTAGTATAGGAAATGTAGACACCAAAGAACTAATATGTACGACCCATGGGCATGAACTAAGGTGGGGGATGATAGTAGGACGTGGGGTACAGAGTGGAGGGTAATAAAGGGGGAATATTGGGACAACTGTAATAGCATAATCAAAAAATATATTTTAAAAATATTTATTGTGTGTGTGATGAAGGTAGGATGATGTTAGTGGGGGAGGGGGATTGGAAAAGAACCCTGAAAGGCTAAAGTAGTAAACAGTGGCCATCAACCAGGAGCCCCATTCTCTAGTATCACAACACAATCCTCTTTACCTTTAGAGAAGTCACAGCTGTGTAGTTGCCACACTAAAACCACCATAAATATAGCTATTCCCTATTAATCAGCATGAATAACTGCAACAATTACTCACATAGAGAATGATTTAGCAGCTGCGCATACTAGAATAAGACCTGGGTAAGATTTAGGAAGGCAGAACTAATACTTAATTTTGACAAAGCACCAGGATCTATGATATAATTATTTTCCCCTTTAGGAATAAAGACAAATTATTGCTAGTGAAGACATAATAAAAAAGGGTATTGCCCTAGCAATGTTCACATCTGTTAATATTTGTTGAAATGTATTTGGTTAATCAATTTAGCAACCACAAGACAAATAGTTGTTGCTGTTGTTTTTAAGTTTCTCTGAAATTTTCTCGTCTGATTCTAAAGTCATATCTACTCAATGAATAAATTAAATTAATGTGTGACTTCTCCGTATGTAAATTCTTTAATGACCTCTGCCTTTCTGTTTAGGTTTGATGTTACGTGTTTGAGAGCACAGACTGAAAAGCCTTACTCAAGAGCAATGCAGTCAAATTCCACTCAGTCACTGTGGTAGCCATGTGAGAGCTTCCTTTCCTTGGGGGCTACTCTCTATTAGATCCCTCCTTTTTTCTGATCCTTTTCTACTTATTAAATCATTTCAGTATTTTAAAAGTTCAATATTTTAATCTGTAAAGAAAATTCCCTCCAAAGTCCAGCTCATGCCCTTTCCCTTTCACAGACAAACTCCTGGAGCTTTACACTCCTGTTTTACACTCATTGTCTATTCTTCCCCACCTCCGTTTTACTCTCCAAACTACTCCACATCAACTTTTCCCCAAAGATTTCATTGTTTCCAGAAAACCTCCTTGTATTTTAATCAAATAGATAATTTTCTACCTGATTTTTCATGGAGAAGTGTTTGGCAAAACTTGGATTCCATGACTGTGGCAGTTCCTTTGTAAATCCTAAAAATGCCTTCTAGTCCATCCAGTGTTCTTCTCCTAAAGAAATCTCAGGATGAGGGTGTTCTTTAGATTTGTGTTCCCTAATGTGATTTCGGTCTCATTTACTCCCACATCTTCTGCCCATCTAAACACAGACATAAGTCTCTACCTCCTACCAGTTTGCTTTCCTCTGCTCTTCGCATGTTTCTTCCATAGCCTCTTGAAATTTGGGGAAGCCCAGAATGAAAATTTATGAGAACTGCAACCTTAAAGTAATCACAATTCTCAGCATTTAGGTCTCTGCCCACAACCACATTTCAAGTGTTACTCCTTCTAATATCTCATCTCCAAAAAGCCTTTGACTCCACCAAAACCTTTGATCTTTTCATTGTCTTTCCTCCAATGCATGTTCACTTTTTCTTTCACATAGCTTCTTAGATCTAATGATCCATCATTATACCTACTCCATTGCCATATACCCTCCATTATATTCACCTTGCTAAAGCCCATGCCACTTCCTCTGTCTTAGTCAAGTCAGATGAACACATAACTTTGAGGAAAACTAAACCATGAACAGGTATTATTCTATATTTTTGGCCAGTAATTTCATATAAGTTCCTAAAACATATCTATTGTATTCACTTTCTTCCACTTTTCCAGGAAAATCTTTTACTCTCTAATTAAATCTCTATAAGTCCCTCTTACTGAGTAATGAATCTTGACTTCTACTTCTCTGAGAAAATAAAAGCATTCAGAAGGTAATTTCCACCAATTTCCAAGTCATATCCACTGTCCTCCCTGTAGCTGCAGCCATAAATTCATCCTTTGCCATGTTATTATGGATGCCATGTTCAACTTTGTTTCTAAAGCCACTTGCTCCAATTTTATGTTGGACCCAGACCATCCGAGCATTAAAGGACAGTAATTGTCCTCTTATATTCCTATGTTATATAAAATTAGCATACATAATTTTATTCTATTATTCATTGACTTCTACACATTTGTCTCCAGGGATCATGTCATTTTCTTTGCTCTCCTGTAAAGTAAGATATCCCAAAAGATATGCATGCATTAATTTTCTTCATTTACCCTAATTTTTTCATTTGCCGAAATCAGGCTTCCGAAATCATGACCGGCCTATGTGTATCCAAGTGCAGTGGTCAATTACCAAACATCGCCATGCTTAACAGCAATACACAGCACTGGACAGTGGTGCTGAATTTCCTAAGGCAGATGCAGCCCTCACCATGAGCCTGTAACTTGGCTCTTTAGGCAGGCATCATCTCACTACACTCAACCTGCCCAATGGTAACAGGTGGCCTTGAGAACAAAACTCTCTCAGTTCTCTTTCTACTTTATTGCCTACTGCCATTTCGCTTTCCTAATCCCTAAATATCAGAATGATCCCAGGGCTCAAGTGTTAGATGTTTCTCCTTCTCCATTTATGCTAATCCCCTAGGTAACCTCATCTAGTCTCATAATTTAAATACCATCTATATGTTGATAGCTACAAAATGTATATCTCTGGATTGGGCCACTATTGTCCTTGAAATCTAGACTTGTATATGCAACTTCCCATCTGACATTTTAATTAGTATATCTAACACTACAACACAAATATATTATGCCCGAAGCTAATTCCCTCTCCATATCTGTCCCCATCTATCTCCTTCTGTCAAAAATTGGCAACTCAAAGTCTTCCATTTTCTCTAGCCAAACCTTGCCTCCTCTCTTAAACGCTGTTGACTTTACCTTCAATAAACTCCTGAATTTAACCACTTCTCACCTAACACACCGATCCAAATCACCATTCTGTACCAAATAAGAGAATATCACAACGATCTCTTCTCTTGTTTCTCTTCTTCTGCTCTTAGCTCATAATAATCTGTTATTAAGACCCAAACCAGAATAATCTTCAGCTTATTCTCAAAACATTCCAGTGATTCTTCCCCTCAGAGTAAAATACAAAGATTTTGCCATCATTTACAAGGTGATACGTAGTCTGTAAATTGTTCACACTGTTCTAGTCCTACTAAATCCCTTAATATCTCACACAGGACAAGCACAACTCTAACTCAGGGGCTTTGAAATGCTTGTTTTCTTTGTCTGAAACATCCCCTTATGTTGTCCAAATGGCTATCTACAGCACTTACTTCAAATAAGTCTCTGTTCAAATACCACCTAAGTGATCTTTCCAGTTACCGAGCATACCAGGCATAGTTACACACCTTTTCCCATAATTAGCTTTTGATTGTTGATTATTTAAATGATATATATATAGTTCTGTTTCTCGCTGGACATAAAATAAACACATTCAGCTTTTTAACTAAGCATTTTGAAAGAATTTTTATACAATAATGTTTTTTTTTTGATGTTATAATCCAGCTTTGGACACAAATTATTAATTAAATGCTAATGTATATAGAAAATTTTACACATTTTAAAGCATGTATCTTTTGTTCTTCATTTGTAATATCCTATATTGTGCTAGTAAACTCTCTCTCTCTACTCCTCTCTCTCTCTCAGAGTATGGTTCAGGAAAATGGAGAGAGAAGAGAAAGAAATGAGAATATTTATCAGATAACCTCAAACAAATATTGCTTTATAATGACTGCAAACTCATTTTCTTTGAAATACTCCCAGCAAGTGTACTATCTGAAATGATTTCTGTTTCAATAAGCTTTGTTCAATAATAAAATGAAAATCTCACAGTGCTCAACACTTCCTAAAGTTTTTGGATGATTACATATTTGTCCAGCGTAATTCCTCTGAGGTTTAAATAATTTATTTCAAAACTTGGATTTTTCTTTTACTTCTGTCTTGAGAAACTTAAAAGGAGAAAAGAGAATGTCATGCACACAACCTGTAGCCACAACACAAGAATGCAATGTAGATACTGCACAACAGATATGAACTAGAGCATACAATAGCCATTTTTCTGAAACCAAAACTAGTAAATTTGCATTTGATACATGTCTCTCACCCAAAAAGTATTCTAAAAACTATATGTATGTTTATTCCTATATTTATTCTTACTGTTCTTAAAAGTACAGTTGCAACTACCATATTATATTGTGTTAATTATAAAATGTCTGCATACATATGTGTTTATCGGGCATTTGACATAAATGGCAAAAAATTATAAAACAAGTAATTCCATATATTGATGAATAATTACACTCCTGAGAAATGAAAAATGTCAAATGATATGGATTTCAATCAGACATCAAATATTAATCTCACTTTTTTTTTAAGATTTTATTTTTATTTATTTTTAGAGAGAGGGGGAGGGGAGGGAGACAGAGAGGGAGAGAAACAGCAATGTACGGTTGCCTCTCACATGGCCCTCACGGGGACCTGGCCCGCAACCCAGGCATGTGCCCTGACTGGGAATCGAACCGGGACCGCTTGGTTCCCAGCCTGCGCTCAATCCACTGCGCTACACCAGCCAGGGCAGACATCAAATATTAATACAAAAGCGAAGTGCCAGTCACAGTGAAAAAAATATGTAATTAGAAGCATATAAATTTGGCATATTGAAGAAATGTATACAATGATTTCTAGAATTATTTTTAAGTCCATCATTTTATTTGCCACTGTATTGCAAAATACACAAAACATAACATTTACTGACTTAACAATTTTTAAGAGTAGAGTCCAGTAGTTTTAAGTATATTTACATGGCTGTGGAAACAATCCCCAGACCTTTTTCATCTTGCAAAATTTGAACTCTTTATCATTAACAACCTCTCATTCTACCCTACCATCAGCCTCAAGCAACCACAATTCTGTCTTTATCTGTTGGTTACTTCAGGTACCTCATAAAAGTGTAATTGTACAGTATTTGTCCCTTTGTGACTGTCTTACTTACTTAGAATAATGTTCTTAAGGTTTATATATGTTGTAGCATGTCTGAACGTCCTTTATAAGATTTTGAACAATATTTCAAAATGGATACACAACATTTTGTTTATCTATTCACCTGTCAAAGGACATTTGGGTTGCTTCCTTCTTTTGGCTCTCATATGTTCATGCCGCTATAAACACGGGTGTAAAATATGTCTTTCAGATCTTGTTTAAAATTAATTTATATATTTACCCAGAAAGAGAATGCTGTTTCATATGGTAATTCTATCTTTATTTTTTTCAACAACTACTATACTGTTTCCTATTGTAGCTGCACCACTGTAAATTCCCACCAATAGTGCACAAGGGTTCCAATTTCTCTACAACCTTATCAATGTAGTTACTATTTTTTAATAGTAGCCATACTAATGAGTGTGATTTTTTGCACAAATTTAAAAATATATATTAACAGCTGTTTTAGGTACAGGATAGTTGAAATAATCTGGTTGAAGAAAATTGACATGAAAAAATAGGGAAATGACATTTTTAGAAAAATATAATTAAAAAATGAAAAGAACATGAAAAGGCCATTGTAATCATTAGTAGGGTGTTATAATATGATGAGAACATAATCTTCCAATGACAGATATAAATTTACTCTAGAAACTTAAACATCTCTAAATAAATTGGACTCTCTGAGACAGTGGGACTAAAGGAGCTATATGGTTCCCCAGGCCATCAGAGACAACCAAAATGTGAGATTATTTAAATATTGCTAAATATTACAAAATGTGTGTGGTTTTGGAACTTGATTATGGAGAAAAATCTTAGCTACAGAATTATATATAACTTGCCCCGTGCCGACAGTATTTCCAGTTAATTGTAAAGCCAGAGCTTACCTCTATGAAGAAGTAGAAAAAAATGCTGGCATTTTTTTTTCTTTAACCATACAAAACATTGAAGATAAGTCACTTTTCCTCCCCTGAAGTAGCTTACTCTGAGGTCAAGCTCATACATATGTATGTATCTCTAAGTAGGAAATAATGTTATTTAGTATTTTGAAGCTTGCCATATATACATTGAAATTAAAATATATTTTAGATATACTTTATATTGTGTATATACTTACCCACATATTAATAAACCACTTGTGTTTTCCAGGTTCATTATGGAATTTAATACTATATATAGTCTTATTGGTGAATAGGACTTCTGAGGATTTATTTATTCAGATGTGGTAGCTATTCCAGACATGACACTCTTCTACATAAAAAGTATGTAAGTGCCTTAAAAATTATGTAAAAGAAATGTTACAGGAAGCCCACATAAAAATAACTAAAAGTCAACCATTAGCCACATCTATCAGATGGCTCATGTAAATACTTTCCCTTTTGCATCACCTCTCACTAGTTTCTAGACTCCAACTACAGTGTCTAGCTGTGTCTGCTCACATTATTCTCCATAGTCAATCCCAGACATTCACACTCTTTCTCTGGTTTCCTTACTCCAGAGTTATCCTGGTTCTAAACCTGCATAGCTCCTCTTTACAGAAGGTAGAGCATATATGACTAGATGATGAGTACAGTATAAACATTAGAATCACTCTGAAGGCAGTCTCCAAAGGAAGCACTTTTAGAAGAGATGAGAAGATTTCTCATCCCATTTTTACATGATAAAATGAGAACTGCCTTTTACCAAAAAATCTCAAAAAGCAATGATAATTTTAAAAATTCATGCTATAAGACCTGAAGTCTATTACAATAAAAAGAATGAAAGAAGCCATGAAATTTTTCTAAAGCAAATCAAATCCTAAATAAAATATTCAAGTATTTCAGATACAGATAAGTCTTAGGGGGAAAACAGAAATGCAAATGAAATAAAATTCAGAAGAACTTAAGTACAGATTGTAATAAACTTTTATTCTAAGCCTTGTATTTTAATAAGTTTTCAAGTTTAGTTAATGTTAAAATCCCACAACCAGACATATCCTAAAGGTGGTTAAGATGACTCTCCTATAGCACATGGCTCCGTGTTAGATACACTTGTTCTAAATGAAATCAGCTGGGCTAAGCTAGTTCCCATGCAAATCTGGCTTACTATGCTTTGTTAATTCTGGCCACCAACCCCTTGAAAATGATCCACAAAGCCCAGGTACCAAGATCCAGATATGCTGGGACATTTTCTTTAAAACAAGAAATAATGGTTAAATTAAGGATGCTTGAACTGTCTTTATATAATAACCACGAAGTACATTATACTGTTCAAATAGTATGAACATGAACATTCAAAGTTAATTTCTAATTTCCCTTTATTAAAATAGTAGAAAATCCAGTATGATTTATAATATATCTTCTACATGAATTATTCTATTGAACAAATACTTATTAAATATCTCCTTTATCCCAGGCATTGTAGTAGGCACTGGGAATAGACAATGGATGTTCCTGGGGCTTGTAGTGATTCTTTTTATCATTGTCTTATCCTAGGGAGGCTGATCTTGTCATATCAAATTCCTCTTTTCACATGATGCTTTCTTACTTCTGTAACACACTACTATTTACAGAACAATTTAATCTCTATATCTGAATTTGTTCAAAGTTAATTTGAACTACAAAGTCTTCCTCAATCCTGAAGAGGTTAACACTAACAACCCTCTTATAAGGGCCTGTGTTGATGTCTTGCTGCCCTCTAAAAAGCTTTCATTATGTTTAAATTTTCAGCAATTCTACTCTTCAAACCAAGCTCACAGTGCTTTGAAAATCATCCTCTGCTTCTCTGTGACATGTTCACACTGTAAAAATGGAAGGGATATTATTTTGCTGGCTCCATTATTAGAGGAACAAATTCCTGCTTGGGATATGAGCTGAGAACATGTTCAAACTGAACATAACCTTGGTTGCCATTATATCCTGTGTGATACCATAAGACATGCTTCATAAAGGCGTTCAACAATGTTTCTATGTTAGCAGTGAGCCCCATTCTTACATGTGCTGTAACAGCATGTTTTGATAGTAAGAATCAACAGTTATAGCCATAACATTTTTTGTTATAATTTTCCTGAAATATATTATCTTGACAAAACTAAATAAGTTAAAATACCAACTAAAATTGAGTTGCAAAAGTTTTCCAATGGGAAGATCATTAAATAAAATACACCCTGCAGGTGGGTAAAGAAAAGACATTTGCAATAACCACAAAGAGCAAATGAATTGACAGGTCATGGTAGGATGACACCAAATTAGAGGACTTATATAATTTTTTTGTAAATAATATGTACTAGAATATAGTTCTTCCTCTTTAAAGGAGGTTGGATGAAATGGTTATTACAAATATGTGTTATTTTCAAAGGATTATCAATCAGGGTACTGTCGCGGATTTCGACCCGCAAAATCCGTGGGAGGACCGCCCGGATCGCGTGAATCAATCTTACCCAGAGACACGCTTGGAGATGAGAATCCGGCAGCCATGGGTCTCTTCCATCTCCATTTTGGGAAAAAGACTTCGTGGGTTGCTTAGCTGGGGCTTTTATTAGAGGCATTAAGATACATTTACATTGGATTGATTATTGATGGGGTTAAGCAGAACAGGGGTAGGATTACTCACAGCAGGGCATCAGGATGTAAATTCAGGTCCGGTGGCAGGCAGGACCAGGTTAAAGTAATATGCAGGGGTCAGCAAGCCAGAACTTTTTAAGATACATTTTTGCCAAATTCCTATTAGAGAATTCCCATTCCACAGACATGATTCACACTTGCTCACATGGGAATCACACGGAGCTGTGCTCAAAACGTGTAAAATCTCAGGACTGTGTGTTTACACGCATGTGGAAATCACTGCCACAGGGTACCTCTAAATTGCTATTAACACTAAAATAGAGGAAAAGTCAGAAAGAGTAGTAAAGTGGAAATAATAGAGAAATTTTAATTTTAGTCTAAATATTTGCTCTTTTTTTCTGAACTATGAAACTGGCTAAGGAACATTTTGAAGTAGCTTCAGAAGACAACACCAGAAAAATGCTGGAAAACACCTGGACCAGGATAAACCCTTAACTGGAAATACACAAAAAGAAGATGATAACACTTTCTAGTGAAATAAAAAGAAAACTATAGGGCCATTATTACTCTGAAAGGAAAAAAGAAAATTATTCTGTAAGTCAACACAGAATTGGGATTATAAGTACTGAATTACAGGTACACCTAGACAGTATGTACCCAAATCGGATTTTTTCTCTCTATAACAGAAAAAAATTTAATTTTCAGTTTTGTAAGACCTATTACCCTATTATAAATGTTTAAACTTTTAATAAAGGCTATTGATGTTAACTTTAAAAAATTGTCTTTTAGAGCTTTAAATATTATATAAGTTATACTAATGAAGTATTTCTCAATAATATACCAGAAATTACTCTTATGACTTTTAAATCTTAGCTAAAGTTTGTATAATTCATTTTTCTTTGTAAAGCTAATTGACATTAGCCTTGGCAATAATTTGTTGGGGTATGATACCAAAAGCACAGGCAACAAAACAAAACAAAACAAACAAAAACAGTGAGACCACATAAACCTAAAAAGCTTCCAAACAGCAAAGGAAAACCAACAAAATGCAAAGATAACCTACAGAATGGGAGAAAATATTTGCAAGTGATATATCTAATTGAGGTTAATATCCAAAAAATATAAGAAACTCATATAACACAATTGCAAAAAGTCAAATAAACCAACCTGAAAATGGGCAAATGACCCAAATAGACATTTTTCCAAAGAATAAATACAAATGTACAACAGATATTATATATGTAAAGGCTCTCAACATTACTAATCATGAGAGAAATTCAAATCAAAACCACAATGATGTATCATTGCATGTCTATTAAGAAGTAATTATCAGAAAAGACTAGCTAACAGATGTTGGTGAGGTGTGGAAAAGAGAACCCTTGTAAACTTTTGGTTGGAATGTAAGGTGCTTCAGCCATTATGTAAAATAGTATGAATGTTCCTCGAGAAATTAAATATAGAACTCCCATAAGACCCAGTGGTCCCACTTCTGGAAAGGAAACCAGTAGTTGAAGAGATTCCTGTATTACCATGTTGATTGCAGCACTATTAACAATAGTCAAAATATGCAAATGACCAAAGTGACCATTTATGGGTGACTAAATTAAAAAATAAGTCAGTCTGTTCCATGTTTCCATGCTTTTGGTTCTATTTTGCTTGTTAGTTTATTTTTGCTCTTTAGGTTCCCCTTATAGGTGAGATCATATGGGGGAAATGGGGCAAGAGTAATAGAATAAAAATTTTTTTTAAATAAGTCAGCCGGAGAAGGACAAATACCATATGATTTCACTTATATGTGGAATCTAATGAACAAAGTAAACTAACAAACAAAAGAGAAACAGACTCATAGCTGTGAAAGAAGTGGGGTAATAGAGCTGGGTATAAAAGGTAAAGGGCATTAAAAAAAATCTAATAGACAGACAACAATGGGGTCATTACCAGAAGGAAATGAAGGTGTGGGAGGGAGGAGAGAGTAAATGGGGGATAAGTCATCATGGAGACATGACTTGGGGTGGTGAACACACAATGCAATATATGGATGATGTATTATAGAATTGTACACTGTAAACCTACATAATTTTACTAACCAAAATAAGCCCAATACATTGAATAAAAATCACCTTCCGAGATCACAAAACAAAAATTTAAAATTAAAAAGTGTGATACGAACACAGACACAGTTATCTTATTCAGCTATATAAAAGAAAGCAATCCTGCCATTTCCAACAACATGAATGAAATTGGAGGACATTATTCTGAGTGAGATAAGCCACACACAGAAAGACAAATACTATGTGACCTTATTTGTATATGTGCAATTTTAAAAAAGTCAAATTCATACAACAGAGAGTAAGTAGAACAGTGGTTGCCAAGGGTGGGGTGGGAGAAGAATGGGGGATGCTAGTCAACAATTACAAACTTCCAGTTACAAGATGAGCAAGCTCTGAAGCTCTAACATAAGCATGGTGACTATAGTTAATAATATTATATTTTATGAGTATACTTGAGATTTGTTAAGAGAGTAGACCTCAAGTGTTCTCATCACAAATTTGACAATCTGAAAGTTTAGGTGGGGCTAATTTCCATAGGACTGTTATGGAATGCCTTATGGAGATTACAAAAGAGTTTTGCATATGAAGTAGCTGAGTGGCCAGAGCCACAGCCTGGAGCAGGTGCTCTTTGTAAGGCAGCTCCACCATTAGTTGAGGTAAGGCACATAAAGGTTTTGGGGCAGGAAAGAGTACAGATCTTCCAGGAAAAGAAATACATGAGAAGTTGCTGACTTAGTGGTCACTGGGAGAGTATGAGATGAAGTCAGAGAGAAAGTTAGGGTTAATATTAAAGTCTAATACACCTTGGTAAGAAGGTGACTACAATTATAAGTACACGGGGAGCCACGGATGTTAAGTGGAGAAATGAAGTCTTATAGTTGAGGCTGATCACTTTTGCTGCTTGCTACATGAGGAAATATATTGAAGAGGAGGGCGAGGAAAGAGAAAAAGACAGTTAGGGGGTTCTCCCAATAGTGTAAGATCATAATGGGCTGTGGACAGAGGAATGACAGTGGGTAGGGAGATATATTTAAGATATATTTTCAAGGCAGATTGGACAAGATAATAAATAAAATCCACGTGAAGATAGAGGAGAGGAGGAACACAGAGTGACTACTGGTGCATGGCTTAAAATATTTCATAATTAATAATGCCATTTACTAGGAGAAGAATGGATTTGTGGAGAAGGATGTCATAAAAAGGGGACGTATGAATAATAGTAAAGCAAGCTTTTGGGAGAAATGTACTCACTTAATGAAACTGTGTCCTCTCACCATCCTCTGAGTAAAGGGCTTAGATTTGGTATAGCTTGATTCACCAAGCAACATTCTCAAATAGAGAGACCATCTTCCCTACTGCTTTACATATTTGTAAACAAAGGGTACAAAGAATATTTTCTTTATCGCCAAATTATACAAGTTTCCTAGTACAGGAAAGGCCTCAGAATGGGTGTCTCTTGAGCTCAGGTACTGCATCTGATACTCTGAACCAAACTTTTGTTTACTAATCTCCTAACAGGGAAGCCAAAATGAACATGCAGAACTATCCGAATTTGGCTTTCCTTAGGAGTAGAGAAAAAATTGTAAAAAGTATGGAAAGTACATAAGATACACAATAGAGATAGCAAGTAGAAAACAAAACATGGTAAGAAGACATCCAGATTAATAATACACATTTGGTATATACTGCGTGGAAAAACCGTAGTACAGATAGTCAAAAACACAGAGACAAGAGAGTTCAAAAGACTGCCAAATTCCAGTATAATTAGAAGAGGACTATCTGAGAAAATAGAAGAGGCTGATGAAGTAGAAAGAAAACTTCAGTATGTTTTCATGTAAACTGAGAGTTGGAAGAAAAAAGATGAAAATTGAGGTCAGCCGTATGCTCTGCTGTGAACATTTTAAACTAATAAGACAGAATTCAACTGCTTACCAAAAAAAAGTTATTTAGTACTAGACAATTCGATAGGCTACTGAAAATCATAGGAAGGATACTGGGATTCATTTAGATGATAGAAAAATTTAAGTTTTAAAACTATTTCTTACTAGAGATAAACTGAAGTCTTTATGGCTCAAAAATATGTGAAATGTTTGTCAGCCAAATAAGGAAGTTTAAAGTTAAGTAAACATTTACCTCAATTAATTATTTTGCTTTTCCTCTTATTATGAAATTTGACCTCATTAGCTCTTGATCTGAGACTCATAGGTCTTGTGTTCCTTAGGCTGCTGCTTGATATTCCCTAAGTCACATTGGAGTATTTCAAAGGACCAATGGCTCACATAATCTCGTGGGGCCTGGGACCATTAAAATAAGTGTTGCACTTCTACTACTTTTATATCAGTCTAGGCAAAAATTTTCATTGAAATTCAGATGTGGGTTAATTTTACAGACATGACTGTGCATATGTATCATAAGGCTTAGGAATGAAGCTAAAAAAATTCAGACATTCTGTATAACAAATGCCCTTTGAAAAAAACCTCCCTTAAAATTAATGTTACTTTAATAGCTCTGTGTCCTTCAATGATCAGCATAAAGACCAGATACAGTTTAGGAAAACTTCAAATACTAAGATGTTACTAAAATTTAATTTTAAACACATAATTATTTTGTGTTCATTTTGATGAATATAGTGAACTGTGAATTGCTAATAACTACATCTCTCTAAAACAGATTCACATTTCCACTCAAATGACATATTGAAGTATTAAGATTTATCAAAATGTCTACTTTCTGAAATTAAACCCTTTCTTAGTTTTCAAATAAAATAAATATAGATGGCCATCATCTTTGGTGGATTAACCAACATTGGCCAAAACTCTCTAAAGGAGACCTGGGTGTAACTGTCAGAAGATTAGTAGTACTAGGTTAACCTTAGTTATCTTTAATGAAGAGAAACATATTGAGGCAAATGATTTATTGGACTCTATTGGATGCATAAAAGGGATAATGTTTCAAGAAGGAAAAAAAAGATAGCAAGTGGTTTAAATAGGTGGCACAGTTTTAGAAAACTAGATAAAGACAACTGAACAGATTTTAGACAGTATACTCAGGAAAAAAATGGGGAAGAGCATGCATGCTCAGAAAGCAGCACTGTTTATTATGCTCCACCACATGGGAAGTAAAAACAACAATGGACTGGGATCTGGCAGTGGAAGCTCAAGGAATGAACTTGAGGGAATCTAACGGTCCCTGTTTTACAGAAATTCATAATGTAATCTATATAAATGTTTTTTCACAGTTAAGACCCCACATATAAACAAAAACTACAAAGTAAAATTATTAGTTGGAATTGGAGACCTATTAAAACTGACTGGGATTTTAGTGGTGAAGAGAGGTTACTTACATAACCAAGGCCTACTGGTAACCCTTGTCTCCACCTCCATGTAATATGAAACAGGACGTATGATTATAACTACCAAAGACTAGAATCCATAATTAACTGAGATTTTCTCCTTCAATTAAATCCCAATCCAAGATAACATTATCATATTGGTAAGGTCCTCTTTTGTTGGAAGCTCAAGTCTAATTAATAAAATAATTGTTACTCTGTATAATGCTGCTTTAATTTGTAATATTATTTTTAAATAAAACTTCTAATACTAGTAATATTGGTCATTTCAAATATCCTAGGATATCATACCAGAGACATTGAAATGAAGCACAAACTGATAATAACTGGGGGGTGGAATATAGAGGGGATAAAGGGGAAGGGTCATCAAAGAACATGTTTAAAGAACACATGGACAAAGCCAAGGAGGGTAGGATAAAGGGAGGGAGGTGGGGATGGATGTGGTGGGAGGGAGTGGTGGAGGAAAATGGAGACAACTGTACTTGAACAACAATAATAAAATAAAATAAAATGAAATGTACTGAAAAAAATAAAGTGAGTCTCTTGTAGACAGCAAAAAAAAAAAAGAAAATACTTCCAAAGTGGTCCCTGGTCAGAACTTTGTCACATGGCCAAGCTTTACCAGAAAAGATGTTGGAATAGATATATTTTTTTAATGAGTACTTTCAACAAAACTGGGATGCTACTAGCAAGAGTGAAATAAGGTTTATGAGATAGGCATTAGTGATGGTGTCTGCCACCAACAGAGTTATAAGTGGTAAAAATAGAAGTTAGAAACAATGGAGTAATCATGTGCAGCTTAACAATGGGGACATGTTCTGAGAAATGGATCATCAGCTGATTCTATCACTGTATGAACATCATACCGTGCACTTATGCAAACCTGGACTAGCCTACTGCGCATCTTCACTATAATGCTATATACCACTTGCATGTATGCTATCCATCATTGACTGAAACATTATGGAGCACATGACTGTGTAGTAAACATGCTGAGAAAGGACGACTTTTGCTTTCTAGTAGGATAGAGTAGTTGATAGTAAATTCTGAGAAATCTAAAACTCTGGATAAAATGGAAAAACTGTGTTTGAGAATACCATACAGATGTGGAGGTCAGGGAAACTGGAGGACCCGAGACCCCACAAAAGGGAGATTAATTTGTTAAGCACAAATTACTTTCAAACTGCTCCTTTGAAGCTATTTCTATAGTATTCATTTGTATGCTTTTTTTCTTCCACAACTGATTCTATCCATATGCATCCAATATCTGAGCAGAATAAAACAAGGTCTGCAATTGCTAGTACACTTATTAAATTAAACCAATACTGAAATGTTGCCTGGACCAACAAATGCAGGAAAATAGAATATGAGAAAGAAAGCGTCTCTGGATAAGATTTTATTTTACATAATCTCAAATATATATTAATAGACATGCCTACAGTTTTACTTTAATTTATTAAAACTAAATGCAAATTCATTTATATTTTAATAATTAAACATAGCCTAAATTAACCTTTTATTAATAAAATATTGCACTTTTTTAAAAAGATTTTATTTATTTATTTTAGAGAGAGGGGAAGGGAGGGAGACAGAGAGGGAGAGAAACAGCAATGTATGGTTGCCTCTCACATGGCCCTCACTGGGGACCCGGCCCACAACCCAGGCATGTGCTCTGATGGAGAATCGAACTGGGACCCTCTGGCTCCCAGCCCGTGCTCAATCCATTGAGCTACTCCAGCCAGGGCTAAAATATTGCACTTTTTGTATTTTTTAATTTTTTTAAAGTTTTTACTGTTATTCAATTACAGTTGTCCCCATTTGCCTTCCATTACTCTCCCCTGCCTTAACCAACACCCACCTTCCACCTTCAATCTTCCCCCCCATTGACTTTGTCCATTGGGTCTTTTATACATGTTCCTTGACTTAACACTTCCCCTTCTTCCCCCCATCATCCCCCAACCTTCCTCCCCTCTGGTCACTGTTGGTTTGTTCTTTAATTCCAAGTCTCTGATTCTATTTTGTTCATTTATTTGTTTTGTTGATTAGGTTCCACTTATAGGTGAGCTCATATGGTATTTGTCTTTCACCACCTGGCTTATTTCACTTAGTGTAATGCTCTCCAGTTCCATCCATGCTGTTCTGAAGGGTAAGAGTTCCTTTTTTGTTTCTTCTGTGTAGTATTCCATTGTGTGAATGTACCAATTTTTTGATCCATTCATTTAGTGATGTGAACCTGTGCACCTCTTTGTTCATAGCAACATTATTTACAAAAGCCAAGTGCAGGAAACAGCTTAAATATTGCTTTTTACTTTACAAAAGAATGAAGATAATGGACTTCCAATCAAGACGGAGAAATAGGTGGATATACTTTTCCTCCTCCCACAACCAAAGGTGTGGGAATGTGTCTGTTGAAGCCACAGCAAACTGCAAGCTCCAGGCACATGGCCACTGCATGAACCCATTTGTTGATCTTGGGTCACTAGAAAACAGGTCACTAAGGAAACAGGGCAAGAAAACATGGGTCACGAGAAAAACATGGGTCACTAAGAAAACATAGGTCACTAAGGAAACGGGGCAAGAAAACTGTCAAGCACCACTTGATTTAAGAGATATTATGTAAAGGAGTTATACAATTTTAATCAATAAATAACCAGCAGCTCCATTGATTCGGGGTTTCTGGCCATTCACCTGCCTTTGAGTGTGGTGTCTTATTTTCTCTCTCCACACAAAGGAAGGACAACAACAAATTTAAAACAAACAAACAAACAAAAAAAAAAAAAAACAGAACTGCAAGAAAATCAAACCTTATGGAAGTTCAACAACCAAGGTGTTAAAGAAGAAAACTTCATCCAGACCTGTAGGAGGGGCAGAGATGGGCAGCCACAGCAGGGTGGACTCACAGCAAGGTGGCAGCTGGAGGGCCAGCGTGGGTGTGGTGGTGGCTAATGGAATGGGTAGTCCCACATTTTTGTGGGGATAAACCAGGAAGATCAACTGGGGAGCCAGACCGACTGTGAAAACCAGGGTTATAACATGAGGAAATAGAGCTTCAAAACCTCTGATTGAAAAAATCTGTGGGGGTTGAGGCAGCAGGAGAAATGCCCAGCCTCACAGGAGAGTTCATTGGAGAAACCCACCAGATTCTAGAACATACACAAAAACTCACCCCGGAATCAGTACCAGAAGGGCCCAATTTACTATGGGTCATAGGGAAAGTTACTGGAAGACAACTGAGAGCTGAGCAAGCTTTATTGTTCCCTCTTGGACCACTCCCTCACATACCACACCACAACACAGTGACAAGGGTTGCCCTGCCCTGGTGACTACTTAAAGCTCTGCCCCTTACTACATAACAGGCACATGGAAACCAAAAAAAAAAAAAAAAAAAAGGACAAATGAAAGAATAGATCAAATCTCCAGAAAAAATACAACTAAGTGATGAAGAGATAACCAGCCTATCAGATACACAGTTCAAAACACTGGTAATTAGGATGCCTACAGAAATGGCTGAGTATGGTCTCAAAATAGAGGAAAAAGTGAAAACTATGAAAAGGAAAATGTACAGGGAAGCAACAGTGAAGGGAAAGACACTGGGACTCAAATCAACACTGGACAAGAAGGAAGAAATAAACATTCAATTAGAATGGAATGAAGAAACAAGAATTCAAAAGAAATAAGGGGAGGCTTAGGAACTTCCAAGACAACTTTAAACATTTTAACATCCAAATCATAGGGGTGCCAGAAGGAGAAGAGGAAGAGCAAGAAATTTAAAACTTATCTGAAAATATAATGAAGGAGAACTTCCCTAATCTGGCAAAGGAAATAGTCTTCCAGGAAGTCCAGGAAGGTCAGAGTCCCAGAAAAGTTGGACCTAATGAAGCACACACCAAGGCACATCATAATTACATTATCCAAGATTAAACAGAAGGAGAGAATCTTAGAAGCAGCAAGAGCAAAAAAGTCAGTTAGCTACAAAGCAGTTCCCATAAGACAATCAGCTGATTGCTCAAAAGAAACTTTGCAGGAAAGAAAGGGCTGAAAAGAAATATTCCAAGTTCTGAAAGGCAAGGACCTACATCCAAGATTACTCTATCCAGAAAAGCTATCGTTTAGAATGGTAGAGCAGATGGAGTGCTTCCCAGATAAGGCCAAGTTCAAGAAGTTCATCACCATCAAGCCTTTATTGTATGAAATGTTTAAGGGAGTTATATGAGGTATGGAGGAATATTAACAGGGGAGTGGTAGGGGGAGAGGGTGGGAATGGGGCACAGAACAAGTAGCATAAATGGGAGGTAGACAACAGACAGGGGGAGGTTAGAACAGTATAGGAAGTGCAGGAGAAGAAGGACTTATGTGTATGACCTATGGACAAAACTAAAGGGAGGGGAAAAGGGGGGTAAGGGGGTGGAGGAAAGAAGGGGGGAAGTGGGGCAACTGTAACAGCATAATCAATAAAATATAGTAAAAAAAAGAATGACGATAATGCATTACATGTGTATATTCTCAAATGTACTCTTTGTCACATCTTTCCTTTTAAAAGTTGCTTTTTTAAAAATTGAATTTATTGGGATGACACTGGTTAACAAAATTATACAGGTTTCATGTGCACAATTCTACAAAACATTACCTGTACACTGTACTGGATGTTCATCATTCCAATTAAAGTCTCCATTCATCACCATTTATCCTCCCTACACCTCTTCCACCCCTCACCCAGGCAATCACTATACTTTTGTTGGTGGCATGAGTTCTTTTTTTTCCTTTGTTGTCAGTCCTTCCACCCTCCCCACCCAGGTGACCCCCCAAAGCTATCAGCCTGCTCTCTATCTGTGAGTCTGTCTCTATTTTGCTGGTTAGTTCATTTTGTTCATTAGATTCCAAATATGAACACGATCATATGGTATTTGTCTTTTTCTGACTGGCTTATGTCATTTAGCATAATGCTCTCCAGGTCCATCCATACTGTTTCAGAAAGCAAAAGCTCCTTCTTTTTTACAATCAAGTAGTATCACACTGTGTAAATGTATCACAGCTTCTTTATCCACTGATTTACCGATGGACACTTGGGCTGATTCCAAATCTTGGCTATTGTAAATAATGCCATAATGAACATAGAGGTGTATATATTCTTTTGCATTAATGTTTTTGGTGTATTTGGATAAATTCCCAGAAATGGAATCACCGGGTCATAAGGCAGTCCCATTTTTAATTTTTTGAGGTAACTCCATACTGTTTTCTACAGTGGCTGCACCAACTGCATTTCCACCAACATTACGTGAGGGTCCCCTTTCTCTACATCTTTACCAACACTTGCTATTTGTGTAATTATTGATGGTTAGTATTCTGAAAGGTGTGAGGTGATATCTCATTATGGTTTTAATTTGCTTTCCTCTGACGATTAGTGACATTAGCATCTTTTCATATGTCTATTGGTCATCTCTATGTCTTCTTCTTTGGAGAATTGTCTATTCAAGTCTTCCGCCCATTTTTAATTGCATTGTTTGTTTTTATGTGTGTTGACTTATATGAGTTTTTAATACATTTTGGATATTAACAAATGCATTATTGGCAAATATCTTTCCCTATTCATTAAGTTGTGTTTTCATTTTGTTGATTTCCTTTGCTGTGCAAAAAGTTTGATATAGTCCCATTTGTTTATTTTTTTGTTTCGTTTCCCTTGCCCAACCCTCCAGATTCTTAACCACATTTTCCTTTCCATGGGTTTGGGGCCTGCCCTTTGGCATCTGCATCTCTCCTATCAGTCTTGTTGTAGCCTCTTCTTTATATCTTTTGTTATAGGACTTCCGTTCAGCTAGTCTTCAGGTGACTTCAGTGATGATTGTTTTGTAATTTAGTTATAATTTTGCTGAGATTGTGGAAAGAGATGCACCTTAACACCAATTATTAAGTATGTAATGCCTTCCTTTCCTCATTAACTTGAAATAATAACTTTAACATATATTAAATTCCCAAATATAAAAGAATATATTTCTGGATTCTATTCTGTTCTATTAATCTATCTATCCCTGCTTTGGTTCCATACTATTTTAATTATAGTGGCTTTATAACATATTTTGATACTTGTTATAGTATCTTCTAGTACTTCTTAGTACTAGCTATTTCTAATTTAACAGATAATGAAAAACAAAGTTCACTAGGAGACAAGAACACATAATTATATAAAGTGGCCTTTATCAATAGGATCTTATTGTTGCCAGCAATACCTACGAACAAAATTTTAAAATTTTGACCCCAAATAGGTATTTGTTGCTTTCCACTACTCTGTAATAAATACCATTGCTTTCCTAATAGTTTGAGACTTAGGCAAATAAAGTTTATCTAATCTTAGTTTCCAGTAAGGAAAGAAAAAGAGAAGGTGAACTTAGGTTATAAGGGAACAGATTTAGGGTAAATACCTATTGGAATATCTTCATTGTGAAGAGAGCATAGATAAAACATGCTATCCTTTCATTGTAAATTTTTAAGAGAAGCTTAGCTCATCATGCCACAAAGATGCCATGAATCTAGTTTCTTTCACATGGCAGAAGACAGGATGTAAAATTTCTCCCCAAAACCTCAGTCATTCTGAGTCTGTGATTTTTCTATTCTTTTAAGTTATGTTTCTATTCTATTTAAGAGATTACAAATGAAATTGTATACACTAAATGCTAATTAATAATAAAAATGAAAAATGGGCCCGGCTGGTGTAGCTCAGTGGATTGAGTGCGGGCTGGGAACCAGAGAGTCCCGGTTCGATTCCCAGTCAGGGCACATGCCTGGGTTGTGGGCCAGGTCCCTGGTGAGGGCCATGTGAGAGGCAACCATACATTGCTCTTTCTCTCTCCCTTCTCCTCTCTCTGAAAATAAATAAATAAAATCTTAAAAAAAAAAAAAAAACTAGGGAAGTTTAAAAAAAATGAAAAATGGGTCATTTAAGCCATAAAACAAACTTTCACAAACTTTAAATAACTGAAATCACACAAGGTATGTTCTTTATTTTTTTATCATTGTTCAAGTACAGTTGTCTCCATCCCCTCCACTCTCCCACACCGCACTGACCCCCACCTTCCAACCTCAATCCTACCCCCATTTGGCTTTGTTACAAGGTGTATTTTTAAAACATAATGAAATTAAACTAGAACTCAGTAAAAGAAAAATAGGAAAACCTTGAATTCTTGGAAAATAATACACTTCTAAGGTTTCATAAGTCAAAGAGGAAGTCCCAAAGAAAATTACAAATGAAAGCAGAATGTATCAAAATTTGTGGGATTCCTCTAATGCAGTGGTTAGAGGGAAACTGATGTCATTCGGTGCTTATATTAGAAAAGGGGAAAGATCTCAAATCATAATCTAAGCTTCCACTTCAAGAAACTAGAAAAAGACCAAAATAAACCTTATACAAGTAGAAGGAAGGGGACAAAGATCAGTGAAGAAATCACCAAAATTTAAAACAGAAAAACAATAAGGAAAATCAATGCTGGTCCTTTGAAATCATCAATAAAATTGATAAATCCCTAGAAAGACTGACAAAATAGATAAAAGGCACAACTAATCAATATCAAGAATGAAATAGGGGCCCTGGCTGGTGCAACTCAGTGGATTGAATGCCAGCCTGAGAACCAAAGTGTCGCTGGTTCAATTTCCAGTCAGGTCATGTGCCTGGGCTATGGGCCAGGTTCCCAGTCGGGGACACGCAAGAGGCAACTACACATTGATGTTTCTCTCCCTCTTTTATCCCTCCCTTCCCCTCCAAAAATAAATAAACAACATCTTTAAAAAAGTAATATAAAAGGGGCTATCACTGGAAACTCTGCAGACATTCCATTGGTTATAAGCAAATCCTATGAATAACTCTATGAAAACATATTGGAGGTGAGCAGGAGACAGGGCAGGAGGAAACTTTGGGGATATGCCCACTTTCGTGATTACAGTGATGGTTTTACAGACATATACATACATGAAATCATCAAATTATACACTTGCATTCCCCAATAATACTATTCTTAAGAGAAAATCTGTATGGAGCAGAACATTAAGGCTTGGAGGTGATTACAGCCTTTATTGCACCCACTACCTAGTGTTACAGCTGTCCTCACACTTGCACACACACCTTTAAAAGTTTCCCTAGTAGATCTAGTGTGTGCAATGATGTTATACATTCTACCCACTTTTCTCCCCCTCTATGCACTGAATTCTAAAACTTAAAATGTTCTTGACTATCATTGCTTGATTCACTTAAGTATAGTTTTTATTATCTAGTATCATCAATTATAGTAGACTGAAATTTTTCAGAAAAGATATTCACCAGCATGGTGCCTAAAAGTGCCTGTTGGGTACTTTTAAAAAGCCAGTTGGGTCTCAGGGAAAAATCCACTGTCTTCATTATTGCTATAGACCAGAGAATTTTAAATGATCACATGTAGAGGGTTGGTGAGACCTAAGTGAAGCTCACTCAATATACAATACATCTTGGCACTAAAGAAATATAACCTTGGAACACATCATAGCATGTAATTACAGGTTAGAGCTTTCTTGGGCATACTGTACGTGGGCACTGTGAGGTTTATCTCTTAGCTGTCATTTTTTTTGTTAAGCAGATATGCAATTTACATGTCCTTACAGCCTAACAGTAGCTGCTTCTTCATTCAGAGTCCAGAACATCACACAATGTCTCACACTATCGCATTCCCCATTTTCAGTGTGCTGCAAACACTTGATGTTAGGAAGAGTATAGAAAGAGTGCGCAGAGTGAGCCTTCTTCTTGGTGGGAGCTTTGATTCCCTCATTTCTGTGTTGCTACAATCTACTCTGAGCTTCTTCCTCCTCCCTCTACCTCCTAATTTATTATTTTTCTATTACCTTGTTCTGCTACCTTATCCTCTCTGTCATTGAATAGTTCCAGCATGTTTCCTGTCTCTTTGTTCCTTTTAAAACAGAGACATAAACACCTACTATTGTGCAGAATGGAGGGTTGGCCTCAAAGGAACCACTCAGTGGGGAGAAGTCCAGGCAGTTCCTGTGGGAACAAAAATATCTTTGTCATGGAAGGTAGAGCAGTACTGGCAGAAATAGCAATCAAGGGGCTAGGCAAACTATTCAAAGTTTACACCAGAGTCAGTAGAGCGCCTTGAAGATATGCACCATCAGCGATCCCTGCAGATCCATCCTCTAGCAGAGGTACATGCCAAACACCGTCTGGTACCATCAAAGAAGACACCAGACTCAAGGATGGAACCTCTCAAAAGCAGAGTTATCAATGCAGCTGTAATGGTAAAGGGACCACAGCTTATTAAAGTAGTCGTGGCTCACCTTGACCATGTCTCACTTATACCAAATGCATCGCCATGCTGGGCATGGGGGGTCTGGACACAGCCAGTAGTCCTGGGGAGTGGTACACCAGGTGGGGCTCTACCTCTGTGGCCTGAACCCTTTCAAGGATGGCAAAGTGCCTCTTTTGGATCCATTTTACGTACTCCAGGGGATGTTGTAGATCTTACTGCAAATGCCCTCCATGGAAGCTTTGGCTAGAGCTGAGGCATGGGTATTGGGTGTGCTGTTTCTGCAGATGCGCCAGGTGATTCATGTTTTCCTCCTTGGAGGTTTAGTGGTTCTTCTGCAGCCAGTGGAAGGTGTTCTCTACATTCCACTTGACCATCTTCCTGCTCAGAGGGTGCACTCCTGGGCTCAATGAGCCACTTGGCAGCCTCTACATATTTATAAAGCAAGCACTTGGTTTCCTACCTAAAACTAATTCTGGATAATCTGATAGGAATGTTGTTCACAATTTTGCAAAACATGGAAGATGATCTGACCGGTTCACAGTTGCATGGCAACAAGGGTTCAAAGCCTTGGTCCATGACCTTGTGCTCCAGCATCCAGCGGTTAAAAGATTCCCAGGAGGGCTCAGTGCCCTCTTGCTGCTGCCATAGATCCTGGAAGAGCTGCCAAAGCTTCAGGATGAGCAGGTCCACCTTGGGATGTGGGAGGCACACCTCTGAAGGACCCTGGTTCTTGATGACGATGTTGGTCTGTATATCCAGATCCCTCCTGCTCCAGCACTTCTCCCAGTCCACACACACAATCTTCTCTGGGGTGTCCTTCACCAGGAGGATGGGCTTTGGAGAACAGGGCTAACTTTGATTGGAAGTGGCTGGGGAGTGACTCGGCAAGGACAGTTCCTTCCAGGGGATGCTGTGATTCCCACTGGCCATCTCAGCACCCACAGCAGACCTTCTGGGGTCTGTAATGCTAGCACAAGTGGGTTTTCTCTCCACCTGGATGGACCCCACATCACAAGGTCCCATATAGGCAGAGGGAAGGCCTGCAGAAAGACCCGTTCATCTCCAATTCAATAGCTACAGCCTCCCCAAGTAGCACAACGCCATCCTATTCCACCCCTGTGGCATCACCTAGCTGCTACTAAATGGGAGGAAGACACTTCCAGCCCAGTCAATGGTGCCTCGGCCACCACCGCTGATTTCACTGGCAGTGAGTGCCAAGGTGCAGTCCTGGAGCAGGCCCAGTCTGGAGCAGAGACATAAAGGCTGGAAAGTGGAAGTGGGAAGACCTTAGCATTAGGCAGTTAGTGGTGGTAGTTAGCAGTGACAGTTGGTAGCAGTGGCATCTCAGAAGCCCTAAATTCAACTAAAAAACAAACAAACAAACAAACAACTCAGCCCTCTCTCCCTGAGGAGCCAAATTTGGAAGTCCCAGGGGGCAGTGCTGTCAGATGGTGACTAACAGGAGTAACTGAACTGAGAGGACAGACCCACCACAGACACATTGGGCCTAAGAGTCACGACCTGCTCCACAGTGGAAGCTCCGCAGCAGCTCTGGGGCTTTCTGCTGTGCTGTTGGAGAACACGGGCTTTCCCTGGAGATGAGTTGCAATTCGTCTAATGTTGCCCCAGACTCGGATCTGAAGGCATCGTCACTCCCAGCATCAGAGTCAAGTTAGGAACAGGAAACCGAGCTGGGAGCGATGGAACGGGAGTCACCTTCTCCCCTGGTGTCGCTGAGCTTGGGTTTTCTGTGCATGTCACAGTTGTTAACTGAAGTGTCTCGGAGGTGCTACGGCCACATCAACTTTGAGATGGGCTCAAAGCTTTGGGTCTTCCTGCTGGTGCCCATACTGCTGATGGTTGCTTTCAACGCTGGATGGATTTACCTGCCCAGGACTGAAGAAGAGACTTTAAGGAGCTATACACTCCAACCTGGAGTCCAGCCAAGGCTGAGCAATGCCTTGTGCAGAACATTTTACCACTGATGCCTCTTATCACTTCTCCATCTCCAGGGAGAGCACCAAGGTCAATTGTGCCTCTATTTTATTGGTCTCCAATACTGCCTCATTTTGCTCCCTCAAAGTTGCTTGAATTTCACATAACCAGATTAAAGATTTTATTTTTTTTAAATTTATTACAAATTTCTGACACATGACTGCTGCTTCTTTCAATCTTGATGCCTTTGTTAAAACTAGACAGTCACCAAAAAGAAGGACAGTGGGAAAATAAGGAAGTATTTTGAGGGCAGGAGCTATTGTCGGTGGAAATCAGACCCACACATGGGAAATTGTGATCTGCAAAGGTTTATTTGGATGGAAATCTGTCCCTGGGTTTCCAGTGTCTTATCTCTGCCCATCCTGTCATAATCTGTGGTGACCGTAACTGAATGCATGTAAATAAATATCACTCAAAAATACGAAGGAAAAGGGATCTGGGACCACACAACTCCTCCCTCATCATCTGGGAGAGAGCCCCGAGCTCCGGGTCCAGGGGGTTTTATTGAAGATTTGCGGCACAGAGCATCAGATTGGTATTCATTAACTTATGCATAGACTGTATATTCAGGTCCAGTGGTAGACAGGTACAAAGAGGGTAGATATGTAAATTGAGGGATAGCTGGCTATGGCTGTTTACCGAAGAACCATAAACATTGTGGCAGGAAAAAGCCTGGGCGTTCATTAGCATAAACCCCTAGATCCAGGGGGGAGAGACTCAGCAAGGCAGTAAATCTTTAAGAAATATGTTAGCCAAATTCCCTTTCAGGAAATTCTGTTTTCAACTAACATAGGTCCACGTATGCCAACTTGGGCCATTTTACATGTGGAGTCCATGCTCTTTAATCACGCATGTAAAGTCCAGGGCTACACTTCCCCATGCGTGGGAAAATGAATTCCTTCAGAAGAAGTCCAACCATGTTCTCAGCAAGGCCAAAACAAAAGCTGGTGTCCAGAGTTTCTGTTTCATGTTAAAGCTCAGTTCTATGGGGTTTGCAGGCAGCTGCTCAGCAGTCTCGGTCCCTATCCAGGTAGCTCAGTGTGTTTCCACCGGCTCCAGGGGCACTGCCGCATCCCGGAATGTTTTGGAGTCAGCGCAGCAGCCGGCTGCTAAGGCCACGTGGCTATGGAGAGAGAATGTGAAAGTGCATGGGTGAGTAAACTCAGTCTTTAAACAAACCAAACATCTAACAAATAAACAAGCAAAACATAGCCAGAGAACAAACTGACAGTAACCAGAGGGGAGGGGATAACAGGGGAAAGAAAGGAAGGGGCATCAAGGAGTATCTGTAGGGGACCCATGGACAAAGCCAAAGGGCTGGTTGTGGGTGGGGCAGGGGAGAGTGGTGGAGGGAAAATAGAGACACCTGTACCTGAACAACAATAAAAAAAGATTTTATAATAAAAAAAGAAAAAATATGATTACTTTGAGTAGACTTCTAGAAAACTGTTGAATAACAGCTATGACATTTATCTATTTTATGAAATTGCCTGTAGCATGTAGATTCTTAATCTATTTTGGTCATTGAACCTTTTGTGTTTTTTATTACTTTGTTATAAATTTTTTTTCCATGTGAACATACATTCACATTTTAGATAATGTATAAATTAATGTATAGATTACTTTCAAATTATAATGCCAAAAATGAATTCAAACATATCAGTATAAATAAGCCACTATATTATCACCTGTTTAAAATCATAACTTGGAATGTTCTAATGCTATTACAATACTAGTATCAATAACATTTACAATTATTTTCTTTCTTTTTTACTCTTTTTTAATGTTGTTCTTTTACCAATAGTTGGGATTTATTGTTAGTGTTATAAGAGCTAGAAACAGAATATTTATTAACCATACTACACTTAGAATATTTTTTAATTGAAGCCACATGAAATTTAACATGTAAAATGGGAAAATAATGGCAACCATATAGATTGTGATAAGAATCAAATGAAATAATATACATGAGATTGCTATGTAAATTTTAAAGTTCTGCCATGTTACTATCATGTTATGTATCTCTATTTCTTAGGACTTTACTTCCATATGTGCATTGATCAGTATTTATCACTCTTTTTATTCTTACTGTGTTTTTTAATCAACAAAAAATTAACTTAAAGGTTCTTTTCCAGTCCTATAATTCTGTACAATATGTTTATGTAATTAAAAATGATAGATGAATAGAATTGGACAGAGATTGAGAAATAATTCTTTGGATATTCAGAGTCTTTTATGATTCTATATGAATTTTAGGATTACTTTTATGGTTATTTGAAAAATTCCATTGGATTTTGATAAGGATTACATTGCATCTGTGGATTATTTGGGACATTATGGACATTTTAATAACACTCTTCAAATCCATGAGCATGGGATGTCTTTCTATTTGTCTTCTTTACTTGCTTTCATTATTTTTATAGTTTTCACTGTGCAAATATTTCAGTCTTCATTAACTTTTTATCTCTAAGAATTTAATTTAATTTATGGATGCTATTATAAATGGGATTTTGTGGCAGTGATTTCCACACGTGTATAAACACGCAGTCCTGAGAATTTACACATTTTGAGCACAGCTCCGTGTGATTCCTGTGTGAGCAAGTGTGGATCATGTCTGTGGAATGGAAATTCTCTAATAGGAATTTGGCAAAGATGTATCTTAAAAAATTCTGGCTTGCTGTGCCCTGCATATTACTTTAACCTGGTCCTATCTGCCACCGGACCTGAATTTACATCCTAATGCCCTGCTATGAGTAATCCTACCTGTTCTGCTTAATCCCATGAATAATCAATCCAATGTAAATGTGTCCTAATGCCTCTAATAAAAGCCCCAGCTAAGCAACCCACGAGGTCTTTCTCCCCAAAATGGGGATGGTGGGGGAGACCCATGGCCGCCGGATTCTCACCTCCAAGCGTGTCTCTAGGTAAGATTGATTCACGCAATCGGGGCGGTCCCCCCACGGATTTTGTGGGTCGAAATCCGCGACAGGATTTTCTTAATTTACTTTTCACATAGTTCATTTTCCTTGTATATATACAGCATGAATTCGATAATTGATTTTGTATTTGCAACTTTATTGAACTCAAAAGTTCTAACAGATTCTGGTGGAGTCTTCAGAGTTTTTACGTATCAGATCATGTCATCATCAATCATATACATCTCTTAAAGGCAGCAAGTTTCCTCTGGCATGTGGCAAGGAATGTCAGTAATCTTTTAGAAGCTGAGCTTGTCTTCTAGCCAATAGCCAGAAATGAAAGAGTCCTACGTTTACAAGAAACTGAATTCTTGCAACAACCAGAATGAGCTTGAGAGTAAATTCTTCCTGAGCCTCTACATAAGAGTCAATACCGGTTGAAAACTTGTTTTCAGTCAGTGAGACCTAATCAAAGAATCTGGCTGAGTCCACCAAGACTTCTGACCCTAGAACTATGAGATAATAAATGGGCATTATTTTAAGCTGCCAAGTTTGTGGTAATCCCTTATGCAACAATAGAAAACTAATATACAGATCGTCTTCTCAGAAGATAGGAAGAACAGATCTTGTTAAAAAATACAAATGAAACACCATTGTATATAATTATATTAGCAGATGTTTTAGACGTTTACTATTGAATAGAAAGAAGTTTTGTTGTCAGCGTCCCAACAGAGTCAAGAATATTATAACAGAAATCCAATAAGTGCCCCCAATTTCTGCCCAGAGGTCACATTAAAGGGTAGCAGAGCCCCCTTTTTTCTTGTAGGCCTCCCATGGTCAAACCTGACTGCTCTGCTATACACTGCAGGCAAAATCTCTCTGTTTTCAGCCCCTGGACCCAACAAGTTGTGATCTGTCAACTTGAGATCTAGAACAGCTGGGACCACTGATAAATCCTACCTTAACAGAGTTAAAAAGCTGGTAATATCTGAATATTGTTTGTCATTTTACTGAGGGGAAAATAAGATATGGTTAAACCATTTGGGCTAGTTGTTGAAATTTCCATGTGTTTGGATTTAAAGAAGCAAAATACAAGCCTCTCATGACTAGTAACTTCAGAGTTTTCCAGGGCTTATTGCATCTAGGGACAACAGTCACCATTTTGTTGTATTCTCAAAATGGGAAACCAGGACTACTCTATTTTATTTGCAATTATGAACATTCTTATGATGAGACCATATTAGTTTCACCTAATAGAAAATTGACTTATGGAGGAGCATGGCAGTGAGACAGGTGGGAGCAGAGTCCACTGCCTCCTGCCCACTGGTGAAACACCTAGCCGATCTTCTGAGGAACAGAGTGAACAGCCAAAGGTATTCCAGCATATATGAAGGTTGGAGACCAGAATTATGGGGGACATTGAATGGTCAGACAGTAAGGACAATAAGGTCCCTGGGACCAGGGGGGGGGACCAGGCCTGGCTGCAGCCTCAGGCTGGCGCCCACTGGGTCTGCTGCAAGATTCTTGGGAGAGAGACGGGCTGGGCTGGGTGAGAGGCCAGGTGCTTGTTTGGACCTGCGGGCTTAAAGAGAAATAATTTTTCAAAAGGAAAAAGAGAAAAAAAGAGGCACTCCAAGGCTGTTTGGGGAATTCTCCACAGCAGCCATCCACCTCCTATGCCTCTGTCCCCCACAGCTGGGGTCCATGTGCACAGAGCCATCAGCATCCCAGGATGCTCCCCACCCCCCGGGTCCTGCGTACACTCCAGAAGCACAGGGGACAGTACGCACAGGGCCATTCACGGGCTAGCGGCCACTCACCGGCACCCAATCCAGGGGCATCAGGGACAGTGTGCACCTGGTGATTCATGGCCTGGTGGCGGCTCCCCCTCACCCACTCCAGAAGCACCAGGGCCAGTGCACACAGGTCCGAGGAGCTCACACCTGGGGCACTGGGGATGAAGTGCCTCCCACCCAGCCCCTGTGCCCAGAGCTCAGCAGGGCCGAGGCTCTGTAGGAGAAAGGTGGAAGTGCCCCACAGAGGGGAGCTGCAGTCCTCTGAAAGACTTGACTCAGTGGGGGCTAAACTACCCAGAAGGTGCGATGAGAGTCTCTGGCATCTAGGTCAGCAAAGAACAAGAAGGTGGTGTGTGAGTTGCCCCTAATGGGTGCATCTCAAAGACAGCACAACTGCTGGACTAAATGCTTAGGCTGGGCACAGAAAGGCACCTAGGAACTGGGCTGGAGGCTGGACAACAGTGAAGAGTGCATCTCAGGAAGGGAGAAAAGCGAAACCAATACCTTCCCAGCCTAACTCAGCCAGGAAGACCAGAAGAACAGGCCTGACAGGTTTAAAGCCAGCAGAAGGCTTTTTTTTTTTTAAATTCCATCTTCTTTTCTATCCATCTTTCTTTTTTTATTCCTTCTTCCTCCCTTTCATTTATTATTCTTTGTTCCTTCCTTCTTGTATTATTATTTTTATTTTTTTAAATTTGAAAATTTTTCTTTTAATGTCTTCTTCCTTTCTTTCCTTCTCTGTTTTTTCTTCACTCTTTCTACCTTCCTTTCCTTTTTAAATTTCTTCTCCCTTCCTTCCTTCCCTTTTTTTTTTCTCTTCTTTTCCCACAGGTGAGACATTAAAACCTGGAGTTGTGAAAAGACCAGAGTTAGACCTAAACAGGGGTCATCCCAAAAAACAGACAGTGAGGCAAATTTCACTTTGCAACTCCAGAGAACTTGCAAGGTGGGAGCAGTGAACACCAATATACCTGGCAGAACAGGAAATCCGCCAACAAAAGAACCACCGACAGAAAACAACAGAAGAAGGTGAAGGAGGAAGTGGAACCCACATTAACCACAATCCAGGACCGACCTGGAAATATAAACAATTGGTGGAGAAATTACCCACAACAGACAGCTGATCAAGAATGAGAGAGAAGCCTCAAAACCTTGTTCACACAGAAGAATCAGCTTCAACACAACCTGTCTGCACCTGCACAACAGAATACAAGGTGTGGTGGAAGGAGTTACCCTCAGTTAATTAGCTGGAGGAAAGGACCTACCAAAGAAAGACCCAATAAAAACCAAAACCCAAAGACACACAGAAAGCCAACAGAAACGACAGCCCAAGACCAGCGAACTCAAGAGATTAAGTAGACTGCACCGCTGAATCTCACGGGTCTTCTACCATAGTTCAAGACAATAAGCACAGGGAAGCAGAACAGATCAATTTAAGAAGCAGAGGCTAACAGGAAGAGTCTCACAGACAATGGGAAAAAAAGAAACTATCCCCAAATGAAAGGAAAGGAGGAAGCCCCAGAAAGAATGTTAAATGAAACAGAGGCAAGTCAACTATCAGATACTGAGTTCAAAGCTTTGGTTACAAGGAAGCTCAATGAACTCACGGAGAATTACTGGAAACTACAGGGAAACTAAAATGAACTCACTGCAAACTATGTCAACATGAGAAAGGAAATAGAAACTATCAACAAGGGCCAGAAGGAAATGAAGAATACAATTTCTGAACTGAAGAACATAGTAGAAGGAATCAAAAACAGGCTCCATGAAGCAGAGGATTGGATCAGCAAGCTGGAGGACAAAGTACAAAAAACACCCAGAAACTTCAAGTAAAGGAAAAGAGGTTCAGAAAGAATGAAGAGAGATTAATGGAAATGCAGGACAACATGAAGCATAATAATATCAATATAATAAGGATACCAGAAGGAGAAGAAGAAGAACAACAAGTAATAGAAAACCTGTTTGAATAAGTAATGATGGAAAACTTCCCTAATCTTGTAACAGGGTGCAGCCAAGAAATGGGCCCAAATAGGGATTTTTAATGGGGTCCAGAACTCAAGGTGTCCAAGAAATATTAGAAAAATATATATAGGATGTCCTCACCCCCACAAGTCTGAACTGGTGGGGATGGGACTCCTGAAGCAGGGCCATGAAGAGCTGTTTGGTATGGCAGCAGCTTTACAGCTAACTTCTGGCATGGTCATTTAGCATATCTATAACCTTTAACTGGTTTCATAGATATGTTAAATAGCTGAGGCCATGCTTTGGGCCAGGGGGATGGAAACGACTTCCACCCAAGATGTAACTGGGAGGCAACTTCCCCTGGACATAGCACCTGCGTGAGAACTTGGAGATGCTTGGCTCCATGCCATGGGGCCACACCTGCCCACAGTTACCATGGCAGCCCAGAAAAGCTGGAAGAATATGAAGTGCTGGCAGGTGTAGCTGATTGAGGGAGGAGTCAGAAATGGGGCTGAAGAGGAAGATTGGTGTGGGGATTTAAATCCAGGCGCAGCAGCCATAACTGGGTCTGGACCAAGAGGTTTTGGAGGAGTGGGAACCCCTCAGCCTGAGACAGAGAGAGGACCATGTGGCTTTGGGTGGCTCCCTTTGCCACCTAGCCTGGGAAGCAGGAGAGACTTTGCCTGGAAGAAAAGGGGTGAAAGGACTCTTGCTGGTGGGCCATGAGAAGGTGCCACATGGTTTTGGATTAACTGGAGATTGTGATGGCAACACAGCGGATGGTGTCGGAACTGAGGATTTGCCTGAATTACGGACTTCTACTTCTTTTCCTGAGATATGGTACCCTGGACAGGGCAGAGGGGTGAAGGACTGTGTGTGTTTGTGGGTATTCTAGAGAACGGGTATTCCAAAGAACTTTAGTATTTTAAAGGAGACATTAAGTCATTACTCCAAGCCTCTATAACTTGTAAATAAATAATTCCTTTTCTTTTCACCAGTCTCTGGCGTTGAGAGACGTCTTTCCATTGGCAGCAAGCATAACGAACCTGGTGCAGGGTTGGGACATCGTTGGGTGTCCTGGCCCCATTCTGTAAGAGTAGGCCAATGCAGAGCGAACTTCTCAGCTTCCTGTAAGACGTTACGGGTGGGTGCCACTGCTCGAAGATGTGGTGTCTGATGCGGACACTGGCCTGCAGTGTCCATGGTGTCATGGCTGAGACACGAGATAAATTCACACGGATTACCTAGTCCTGTGGAGGAAAAGGGAAGGTGTGGCCACTCTCTGAAGGGGAGAGAGGCTTGGAACGCCTCGGCCACTCTCTCAATAGGGGAGCATGCAGACCCTTGCCTTGACAGGCTTTTATTGTCTTTCTGGGCACATTACATGGAGGATGGTTCTCATTTACTATGCACAGGTTCACCTCAGATACTTACCTTTTACAGATAACAAAGGGGAGGATGTTTCTAATTACATCAAGAAAGAAGTATATTTGCAAATGTAAAGGGAAAAGTGGTTGAACTGGTTACACTCATCCTTGGGAGGTTTAGCATGAACTTCAGGAAGTTACTTTAGAGATTTTCAGTAAATGTTTGTTGCCTCTATCCAGGGTGAGGGACTTTTAGCAAAAGCAAGTTTCATAGCAGCCTAGGTACAATGCAGGCCTGATTCCCCACAGGAGAACCCATCCGTGGGTGTGGGCCCTGTGTCACTCTCAACTGGTCCCTCCGAGTGGGAGCTGGGCCCACGCCACGCAGAATGGTCTCCCATGGGTGTCCATCCCTTTGTCATGCGATCCAACTTCTTTGAGAGATAGGCTATGGGTCTGAGGATGTTTCCCAGAGTCTGCATGATTACCCCCTATTCAATCTCCTTCCTTTAACGCATATACAATTTGAAGGCTTATGTAAATTGGGAAATTCTAGCATGGGAGCCAAAACCAGCTTTTCCTTCAAGGTATCAAATGCTACCTGACAATCCCATGTCCATTTGAAAGGTTCAGAATCCTATCATTTCAAGGAAGTGTATAGTGGTTTTGCTGTAAGTCTACAGTTTGGATTCCAAATTTGGCAGAACTCTGCAATCCCTAAGAACCCACAAACCTCCTTTTGGTTCTCTGGAATTTACTGTGTAGGAATAACTTATCTTTTATCCACCATCAAGGTCTTAGTGCCCTGTTTCAGTTGAAATCCCGGGTATGCCACCTCCTGTTTTCAAATCTGGGCCTTGTGAGGAGACACCTTATATCCCCTTTTTGCCAAATTGATATGGGACAATCGAGCTGGAAAATTTCAGTTTGAAGTAAGAAGCTATAAATTTGTCAAACAGAGTTTATGTTTAAGCCTTTCCTTTAAGAAAACTGCAGATAAGGCTGATCCTGGCGCCAGGAAGGACAGCCAACCACCTGGGGCACTGATAATGTTTATCTCCTGGGAGGGAGCAGCTGATGGCTCCAGATAGGAATGCCTCAGGGCTGCTCGACCACTCCCCTGGATTCCAAAGCTTTTACCAACCTGCTTGTCCCCTGGTATGAAAACGCTGGCCTGAACAAAGAGAAGCAAGATGGTCTGTTAGGGTACAAACCCGCCGTCTTCTCAGATCACCAGCCACCTGAATAAAGCGCCTTTAAAGATTCAATCGCTGTCATTGCTTATTGGGTTTGGTAGTGACAGGCAGCCCGAATGCCGGCCTGTTTTCCAGTTACAAAATGACTTAGGACTGTGATGGTGTTGAGCATACCCTCCTCATAGGTATTACTAGTTATCAATATGCCATTTACATATTGCAGAAGAGCTCCTGATCTCAACTGAATCCCCCATAAGTCCATGGCTAATACTTCACCACGTATAGTTGGGGAGTTCTTAAATCCTTGTGGCAACACATTCCAGCAGTACTGGAACATGATTTCTGTTTCTGGGTGCTGCCATTCAAAGGCAAACAGTAATTGAGTCTGTTCATCTATTGATATGCAGAAAAAGTCATCCTTCAAGGCCAGGGCCATTTGTTATCTTTAGGCACCATGGTGAACAGAGTATAAGGTTTGGACACCTCAAGATGAATGTCCTGTGCAATGTAATTTATGGCTCCAAAATCCTGAACAAGTTGATATTCATTAGAGTGAGGCTTCATGACTAGCAGAATGGGAGTGTTATAAGGAGACTGGCATGGCCGAATTAGTTCTGGTTTTAAGAACTTTTGCAATATTGGCTGAATCCCCTCTAAAGCCTCCTTTTTGAGGAGGTACTGTTTCTTCTGTGGTATCAGTGCCCCTTCTTTTAAGTTTACTTTTGTGGGTTGCATGTTAACTACTTTATCTGGGGTTCCATCAGCCCAAATGTTTCAGTTGACCTTTTCATAGATCTCTGGTGGGGAGAGTTTATCTCCGGGACCTTCCAGGCAAGTCAGGAGCACCTGGAGCTGGAGAGCATGTTCCAGTGGGACCTCTATACATAGTTGCTGCTTTTCAGGGGGAAAAGTTATTTGTGCATGCAACTTTCAAAGTAAATCTTGGCCTGGCTGTGGAATAGGGCAATGCAACATGTAGAAAAAACTATGTACAATCTTTTGATCCGGAAGCTGGCACTCTAGGGGTTGAAGGAACACCTGTTTTTATAATTGTCCAGTCACTCCAGTAACCATTACTGTATCCAAACTTTCCTTGGTTACTTTAGTATTTAACAATGAGTATGTATCGACAAGATATCCTGTATCTGCAAGAAAACCAATTATCCTTTTTCCCATCATCAACTGTACCAATGGCTCCTGAGGGGAAATAATAACAGGTTAGGAGATGTCCAAGGGAGCCCCTGGGTATCTTCATTTTTCATCAGACATCTCTCACCTTTTTAGCATTTTTTCAGTGAGGATTTCCATCCCTACTTTTCCTTTTGAATTTTGGGCACTACTTTCTCCAATGGCCCTCCTCCTTGCAATAGGTACATTCATTGGTGCTTAGTGGGCCTCTCTTTTTCTTTTTAGGGTCCTAACACTTCTTCTGGTCTCATCACCCTTTTTCTAAGAACACTGTGGCCTGGTTTATCTTCCTTCCTGCGCATTGTAGACTTTAAAGGCTATATCTACCAGCTGAGAAGGATTCATTCCCAATCCCCATCTATACTTCAGAATTTCTTTCTGATATCCAGGGCACTTTGCCCAATAAAAGTCATGTTCACCATCTACACATTCTCTGGTGCCTGTGGATCAGCACCAGTGTGCCTTCTACAGGCCTGATAGATTCTTTCTAAAAATTCAGAAGGGTCCTCATCTGGCTTTTGATGAAAGGCCTGTATCATATTCAGGATCTTTGGCTTGGGCACCCCTTTCTTAAGCCCTTCCAGTAAGTGCTTTCTTTGTTCCAGGAAGGCTAGGCCCCCACTATTTGGGTTCTAGTCAGGTTCTGTCAAGAGAATTGTCCCAGCTGGGTGGGAGATCCTGTTAGAATTCTCTTGGTGGAGGTGTTGAGCCTCTTTATAAGGCTTATTTGTAACCAGCCATCTCTCATCCACTGTTAGCAGGATATTAAGGAGAGCCTGTATACCAGCCCAGTTTGGATGGTGAGTGGCAAAAATGGAAGTGATAAGTCCTGTCATTCTCTGAGGATCCTCCCTATATGAGGGGTTAGATTTCTTCCAATTCAATAAGTCTGAAGTGGAGAACGGAGTGTGGGCCCAATAGTTGCCAGTGGGCTGGATTTCCTGAGTTATTCCACCTATGGTCTATTGCCTAAAATACATGTACTCTCTCCAGATTTGGAGGCTCTCTGTCCAAATTGGGTGCCTTGACAGGTCTTCGAGGGGGAGACCTATTCTTTGCCGTACTTGGGTGGGGCTGTTGCCACTTAGGGCTCCATTTTAGTGGTCCTTATGATGGGGATGATGATGGAGGAGCTCCTCCTGCTATGAACCTTGTGCCTTGCATTCAGGGCATAATGAGGCCTATTTCCTCATTCTCCTATCTTCCTGTATACTATCAGGCAGAGGTTTCAAGGCCCCTTGCCTTCTCTGCACCATTAAATGGACTTCTCTCTCTGGTGAAATCCTATTATGCAATTTACATAAATGTCTTGACATAATGGATTTCATCCCATTTATGCAATTGTTGGCAATACTGCTCCTGTTGTACAATAGTACAGTAATCTAGTGGACCACCCATGGGCCACCTTTCCTCACTGTCCAAAATGTAAGTAGGCCACACAGTATTACAGTAATAAGCCAATACTTCCTTGGACATTGGATAATGGGTGTACATACCTCAGTCCACTAAGATCCTACCCAGTGGGATCCTTCCAGGAATCAACCTAGAATGGCCCCTTCTGGCCTGGATACACAACAGGCCCAACCCTATGAGCTAAAGAAGCCGGGCAACCTGGGAACTCACAGAGAAAACTGGCACCCATGACTCTATTATTCTAACAAATGCTCACAAGAAAGTTTTTTTTTTTTTTTTTACCAATGATCTCACAGTGACCCCAAGCAATGACCTCCCCAAAACTCAGCCAGTTCTCACCAAGACCCCAGATTGCAGCCCTAAAACTCAGGTGATCCTTTATCCTTCCAGAGTCTGTTCCCTTCCCAGACCTTTTCCCTTTCCACCTGCCAGGCATGTTCAAGAAGTTGACATCTCGCCCTGGCTGGTGTAGCTCAGTGGATTGAGCGTGGGCTGGGAACCAAGGAGTCCCGGTTTGATTCCCAGTCGGCGCACATGCCTGGGTTGCAGGCCAGGTCCCCGGTGAGGGCCATGTGAGAGGCAACCAGACATTGCTGTTTCTCTCTCCTTTCCCTTCCCTTCTCTCTAAAAATAAATAAATAAAATCTTTAAAATAAAAAAAGAAGAAGTTGACATCTCTTGTGGGTGTGCAGAGAAATTCCGAGCAACTGGGAAGCCCCACAGTCACACTCCTTGGGAGGAGAGGTTGACGAGCCATAGGTAGCTAGGGCCCCACGTTTGTTGCCACAGTTGTAAACAAACAACCAGTGGAGTCCTACCACCTGCTGCCAATAGGCAAAAACAAAACAAAACAAAACACCCTCCAGAGACAGAGGCTGGTGCAAAGGAAAAAGGAATTTTTTATTAAAAATATATACAACAGGTTTCTTGATGATGCCTCCCACCCCCGCATTGGAGGAGCACACGGATGGCTGGCCGGTGGCTACCGCTGCGGCTTCCCACAGCTTCACGCATGCAGGAGGTGTACAGTGTTTGCTACCTGTCCACACCAGCAACCAGGACCCACCAGCCCAAGCCTACCAGCCTCCCCTTACCAGCCTAGTGCCTGCAGTGCCCCTGTTCAGGCCTGGACTTCTCAGGGTGGGGCGTGGTACCTGTCCCCTGGCAGTGCTGGAGCCACACGTGACAGGTCAGCACTGGTGTTTGCTGTGTGCAGGCAGCAGCCACCATGGCTTCCCATCTGGGAAAGGGGCACGGGGCTTGCTGACCAATCATGCTCCCAGAGCCCACCACCCTGTGCCACCCTCTTCCCTCTTACTGGAACCTGCTGTGCTCAGGCAGGGACACAGAAAATCCCCCCGACAAGGCCCACCTGCTCAGAACCTTAGCCCCCCAGCCTCAGACCTACCAGCCTGGTAATGGGGGAGCAATGGCACCCACTGTTTCTGTGCACTCTGCTTTTAAAGACCTCCACATAATTCCACCATGGTGATAGAAGATAGGAAGTTATGTCCCTCCCATCCAATCACCTCCCTAGATTTTGACACCCACCCTATGTGTCTATTTTTACTGTGTCACGCTCACATTGTCTTGATTGCTGGGGCGATGCATGCTTGCACCTTCTTCATTGCTTCTCCACACATTCCCATTTCTGGGGGGTCCCCCCACAGCAATATTGCTATAATCCATGTCCCTGACCACCACAATCTTACAGCTGCTGCTCTTCCCCTCCATGGTCCTGGCTATGCGCTCTTCCCCCTACCCCATGCAGCCCCCCTCCTGAACCTCACTGCTACCTCCCGTCACTTCATCTGTGGCCTCTCAGGCCTTGGGTGTCTCACGGGCCATGTGGTGCTCCCGCCTAGGGCCATGACCCCCCCCCCCCTCACTCTCAACCCTTTAAAAATGTTTGCCATACACCAGTGTGCTTGCTGTGGTGCAGTAGTTCAAAATTACTGCCATAGGAGATTCAATTGCAAGTCAGGGTTAAATACTCCTGCTGACTCCTGCTAAGCAATGCTGAGGGCTCAGCGAATGAAGTGTTGGTAAATTAACTATGTAGCCATAGGATTAAGAGGCATGATGAGAAATTTTGCATATAGGTGTAACACATACAGGGCAAGAACTGTAGGCATGTTGTGTCTTGCATAATGAGTCTAAAGGAAGAGTCTGATATCTTCTAAAATTGTTAACATTTATTATTCACAACATTGTAGACTACCTGCCAGCAATATCAGCATGAAACTTTTCTTTTTCGGCTTGGGAACTAATAATCAGTGGTAGAAATGATGTGCTTTATTACAAGAAAGGAAATGAAATTTCAAAAGATTTATTCTTTTTTCTATTTGGAGCTGTGCACTGATGTGAACAGTGTGTGCTACTCCCTCTAACGTTTGATGACAATACTTCAAGAGAACAATCTAAGAAGGTATAAAACCATGTCAAATATTGCATATCAAAATCAAACACAACTTTAATTACTCTTACACAAATATGATGATACAGCATTATTTCTTGCAAAGACATAAATGGTCAGCTCTTTATATAAAATGTTGAATACGATTTTGACATTATCTCATTAAGTTTACATATTCAAAACAAGCCTTGCCAGGATTAGCTTGGGGAAGAGGTGGTTCCAGGGTAGGTGAGTGTGAGGCTCCTAAAACACCATTTCATGAATAGATTTCCTCAGTTATGTGCTCTGGTGTTTTGACTAGGTACCTTAACAAATAGCTGTGCCTTGACAAATGTTTGAAGATAGTGAGTTTAGTGGAAAGAAAGAACTCTGAGAGTAACACTGAGCTGCGCAGCTGCTGAGAGAAAGGAATTGCCTGGGCCATGCAGCACTGATTTTACAAGATGTGATCATTTGTTTCTACTCCTACTGCTGGGCAGCTACCTGGAGGAAGGAGGAAGAACCTGGCAGGTCTGAGCCAGTACAGTGCTCTAGGCTCTGGCAACTGACTTGCTCAAATGTTATTTTATTTCGGTTCATCTACACAACACTGCTTTTAGTGTTTCCATTTCGCTAAGGAGGAAGTTGACTATCTCCCCCTTTAACTTAAACAAGGACACACTGCCAGGATGTCACACAGCCAGAATCTGGGCTAGGCTTCTGTAGCTCCAAAGCTCAGCACATTTCATGACTAGACTTTACTGAGTCCTGTTTAGAGAGTGTTTCAGAGAAGAGTTACTGGAAATTGTAGATGAAATCTCTTTTAGAGCAGCAGACAGAGGATTGTGACAGGAAACCTGACTCCTTCAGAGTTAATGTCATGCCAGTGTGAAGCAGCCTAGAGTGAAAAAGAAGAAGCCCCCCACCGAGCACTTTAGGGATTGTCTTCAGAATTTCACAACCTACTGCTTCCTGATCAAAGTAGGCCCAATGTCTATTTCTATACAACCACCAGTTAAAAATGGTATACTACATACTTAAAAGTTTTTAAAAAACACTCTATGTGACTAAGAATATATATTACCTACAAAACCTAAAATATTTACTAGAGAATGTTGATCAACTCATGGACTACCAAATTTTCTGTACCTTTCAGAAAAGAAAAAATAACTATAGGAAATCTGGTAAATTTGAGATTCTCAAGTCAAGATGACATTAGAAGTCATCTATTTTAAGCAGTGAGCTCACCCTCAGATTGTATTTGACAGTTCATTCATCCATTCATTCATTTTTTAATCCTCTTTATTTCAAAAGAGTATTATGCATATATAACACAAACATAACATCATAAAGAGTTGAACAAAGGAAAAAATGAAGGAAAAACAATAATGCAAATTTTGGAAGTAAGAAAAATATTGTGGTGTATTAGTAATTGTACTCCCCAATCTTCCAAATGTATTGATGCAATAATAGTCATTTCCAGATTCTGGAAAATTGCATAATTGATACAAATGTTTCAGGAAATGTTAATTATTCTCAATCGCTTATATTGTCTACAGAAGCTTTTTATAGAATATTTGTTATTGAAATGGTTATAAATACAAGGTCTGTCAGGAAAAAGTTGAGCTATTGTTAATATAATGAGAATGGTTTGTACGACATCAGTGTAACCAGTGGCGGCCAAGGAAAGTGAACTGGAATGTGCTTTTGTGAACAATGACGACTTCACTGTACTAGTTGGTGGTAGCAGCAGATACTGTTGAGTGAGCATGTGTACTATGTCGCCATCTCATTCAAAATGGCTGAGCAAGCAGAGCAATGAATCTGCATCAAATTTTGCATTAACTATAGTTTTCATAACCTATTCAGATGATTCAGAAGGCTGAAGCTATGAACAACTGGTTACTGGCAGCTTCATCATTACAATGTGTCTGCTCATGCATCACATCTCATGCAGAGTTTTTCCACGAAACATCAAATCACCCAGGTCACCCAATGCCCTACAGCCCAGATTTGGTGCCTTCTGACTTCTGGTTTTTCCCTAAACTAGAATCACCTTTGAAAAGGAAGAGATTTCAGACCATTGATGAAATTCAGGAAAATACAACAGGGCAGCTGATGGTGATTGGGAGAACTGTATAAGGCTCCAAGGTACCTACTTTGAAGGGGACTGAGGAATCATTGCCTTATGTTCAATGTTTTTTATATCTTGTATCTTCTATACATGTCTCTGTTTTTCATATTACATGGCTGGATACCTTCTGGACAGACTTTTGTATACATACATTTTTCTGAGTTGGGTTTAATTGCATACTCTACATAATTCAAAGGAATCTATCTTCATTAATATCATGATTTTTGTTTCTCCTTTTCAAATTTTCTAGTCCCATGTGATCAGGATTTGCTATTTTTTGGTGTTTTTCTTTTTTTATTGTTCAATTGCAGTTGTCCTCATATGCCCCATTACTATAGACTACATTTTGTTAATATGAACTATGAAATGAATATTGAGACTGCCAGTTGTAAGAGGTCTCTAAAACCTAAGACTATGTAGGAAATAAGGGGGGGGGGGACTAATGTCTTGAAAACCATAGTATCACCAGAAACAATATTTTTTTTTGTAGATAGGTTTCATATGGGTTCTATTCCTCTCTGAAACATTTGAACAGATGTAGAACACATTTCATCAATTTTACTACTGCAAAAGAAAAATTTTCCTAATTAACTCTCATGATAAAGCATGTGATAGTAAATATAATAATGTTAAAAGGTATTATGTACAGAGAAATAATAAAAATGATATCCAAACACATTGTAAGTTTCAGCAAATCATATTCAACTAATTTCCCTTGAATATAAAAAAAAACTGTGATTTTATTCCTCCCTATGGATGTTTGTCAATGTTTGATAAAAAAAAGAAAACATATACAAAAAAATTTTAAAGGTGTAATATAGTGAGGAAATACAGACAACAACTGAATCATAAGGATGAGGTACATGGGGAGTTACTATGAAGGAAAAGAAAGTAGACCACATACAGCTGCATTATGTAATTGAATAAGAATAAAAGAAAGAATACCATTATCCATGGTGAGTCACTGCTAAATTAATGTTACCATACACTGTGAATCGCTGTTAGCCAGATACTAACATCTTGTAGGGTCTTCTTCCAGTTATTTGTTAAGTAAGTGATATGTCTGTGGATAACATATGGTAAAAGAAATAACAAGATACTTCAGGAAGATGAGCAAATAATTGTTTCCAAATTTGAATAAAAATGCATGTTTAAATGGATTAGTGGTCATCTGGGTTTTCAGCCTAGTGATAGGAAAGACCCTGGTTAAAATTTAACAAGTCTGTATTAGAAGAGTGTCTCAGAGCTAATTGATTTGAGGTGTCTTTAGCTTTTCAGTCTCTTGGTCACCTTTGCCAATATAAAAAGTTGTCAGTCTGGGAACTTCAGACTGAGCTCCCTATATATTTAAACCCTAGTAGGCATTCAACCTGATGTATGTCATTAGGGAGACTTGAATATTTTCAATGGTCTCATTGCTTATTTTTTTAGAGAGATAATAACTTACCCTGAAGACAGTTTATAATGAAAAAAAAATCTACCAATCTTGTTAATATATGTATTTTATAAATGGGTCTAGTTGTAGGGAACCGGTTTGTTTGAAAGTGGCAAACGCGACTCAGCCCTGCTTTGGAAAGCCGACAGGAGTGAAGTGATAGGCAAGAGCCAGACCCTCAGACTGGTTTTCTCGTAGGAACCAGGCCCAGAAAACTCATTCAGACTGTTTTGGCTTGCTCTTGCTAAGACTCCCTCACTCTGGTATGTAACAGTAGATGTTTATTGCCTATCTTCAAGGTAATTTCCAAAACCTGTGTGAATTTTCCCAAGGATGGAGTGTAATCAGCTCGCCACCTTTTCCTTCTGCATTTGTTATTTTCGTTTCCTTGATTGTACCTAAAATGTAGACAACAACATTCTGTGTAATAGATAATAAGACCCAAGAGAAACATTGAAAACCTGTCCAGGCAAGGGGCAGGGCACTCCCCCCTTGAGAGATGCAGCTGTAGGGCTCTCATCTTAAGAGAGTACCTGTACCGTCCCTTTTTCTCCACAGGGCTTCTGTAGTCTGTGTGCATTTGTTCCGTAAAGAAACACAAACTCAGAGATAACTTTATCACCCTAATTTAAATTTATTAACCTAATAGGTTGTATTGTCTGAATTCAATGACAAATTTTGAAGTCCAGTCCCTCTTTTCATTTTTAAATAATTATCAACAACAAATTTAAAAATATTACTGCAGTTTTTATTTATTTTATTATTTATTTATTTTTCATTATTTTATACAGTTGTCCCCAGTACACTTGTCTGGATTTATCCTCCACCATTCCCCCCACTCCGCAGGCATCTTCTCCTCCCTCCCCCGCTTGGTTTTGTCCATGTGTCCTTTATAGTTGTTCCTCAAAACCTTTCCCCTCTTTCCCCCATTACTCCCTCTCACCTCCCCTCTGGTTACTGTCAGATTGTTCTTACTTTCAATATCTCTGGTTATATTTTGCTTGCTTGTTTGCTTTGTTGATTGTTTCACTTAAAGGTGAGATCATGCGATATTTGCCTTTCACCGCCTGGCTTATTTCACTTAGCATAATGCTCTCCAGTTCCCTCCATGCCATTCAAAATGGTAGGAGTTCCTTCTTTCTTTCTGCTGCATAGTATTCCATTGTGTAAATGTACCATAGTTTTTTCATCCATTCATTTACTAATGGACACCTAGGTTGCTTCCAGAACTTGGCTATTGTAAATTGTGCTGCTATGAACATTGAGGTTCATAGGTTCTTCTCAACTGGTGTTTCAGGATTTTAAGGATATAGTCCCAGCAGTGGAATTGCTGGGTCAAAAGGCAGTTTCATTTTATTTATTTATTTATTTATTTATTTATTTATTTATTTATTTATTTATTTCAGAGAGAGGGGAAGGGAGGGAGACAGAGAGGGAGAGAAACAGCAATGTATGGTTGCCTCTCACATGGCTCTCACTGGGGACCTGGCCCGCAACCCAGGCATGTGCCCTGACGGGGAATCGAACTGGGAACCTCTGGTTCCCAGCCCGCGCTCAATCCACTGAGCTACACCAGCCAGGGCAAAAGGCAATTCCATTTTTAGTTTTCAGAGGAAATTCCATACTGTTTTCCACAGTGGCTGCACCAGTCTTCATTCACACCAACGGTGCACTAGGGTTTCCTTTTCTCCACATCCTCTTCAACACTTGTTTTTTGTTGATTTGTTTATGATGGCCATTCTGACTGGTGTGAGGTGGCATCCCATTGTGGTTTAATGTGCATCTCTCTGATGGCTAGTGATGCTGAGATCTATTCATGTGTCTCTGAGCCCTCTGTATATAATCCTTGGAGAAGTGTCTGTTCGGGTTTTTTGCCAATTTTTTAATTGGATTGTTTGTCTTCCTGGAGTGGAGTTGTGTGAGCTTTTAATATATATTTTAAAGATCAAACCTTTGTTCAAGGTATCATTGGCAAATATGTTTTTCCATATATTTGGTTCTCTTTTCATTTTAATGCTGTTTTCTTTGGCCATGAAGAAGCATTTTATTTTGATGTGGTCCCATTTGTTTATTCTTTCTTTTATGTCCTTTGCTCTAGGGGACATATCAGTGAAAATATTGCTATGTGGAATATCTGAGGTTTTCCTGCCTGTTTCCCCCTAGGACTTTTATGGTGTCATGACTTATATTTAAATCTTTTATCCAACTTGAATGTATTTTTGTGTGTGGTGTAAGTTGGTGATCGAGTTTCATTTTTATACATGTAGCTGTCCAGGTCTTCCAACACCATTTATTGAAGAAGCTGTTTTTACTCCATTTTGTGCTTCTTCCTCCTTTGTCAAATATTAATTAACCATAGAGACTTGGGTGTATTTCAGGGCTCTCTATTCTGTTCCATTGGTCTATGCTTCTGTTCTTATGCCAGTACCAGGCTATTTTAATTGTAGTGGCCTTGTAATATGGTTTGATATCAGGTATTTTGATCCTTCCTACTTTGTTCTTCCTTTTCAAAATTGCTGCAGCCATTCAGGGTTGTTTATGGTTCCACATAAATTTTTGAAATGTTTATTCTATATCTGGCAAATATGTCATTGGTACTTCACAGGGATTGCATTGAATCTATAAATTGCTTTGGGTAGTATGGACGTTTTGACAATATTAATTGTTTCAAACCATGAACATGGTAACTGCTTCCATTTGTTTGTGTCTTCCTTAATTTCTTTCTTCAGTGTTATATAGTGTTCTGAATACATGTCTTTTACATCCTTGGTTAGGTTTATTCCTAGGTATTTTATTTTTCTTGTTGGTATATATCAAATGGAATTTTTTTTTCCTGATTTATGTTTCTGATATTTCATTGTTGGTATACAAAAATGTCGTTGATTTCTTAATATTGTCTTTGTATCCCGCTGTTTTGCCAAATTCACTTTTTTGGTCAAGTACTTTTGTGATGGAGTATATAGGATTTTCTGTGTACACTATCATGTCATCTGCAAACAATGACAGTTTGGCTTCCTCCTTTCCAATTTGGATGCCTTTTATTTCTTTTTCTTGTCTGATTGCTGTGGCTAGTATTTCTGATACTATGTTGAATACGAGTGATGAAAGCAGACATCCTTGTCTTGTTCCTGATCTTAGTGGGAAAGCTTTTAGTTTTTGCCCATTCAATATGATGTTGGCTGTAGGTCTTTCATATATGACCTTTATTATGTTGAGCAATGCTCCCTCTATTCCCACTTTGCTGAGTATTTTAATCATAAATGGGTGCTGTACCTTACCAAATACTTTTTCCACATCCATTGATATAATTATGTGATTTTTGCCTTTGCTTTTGTTTATGTGATGTATTACATTTATTGATTTGAGAATATTTGTACCAACCTTGCATCCCTGGGATGAATCCCATTTGGTCATGGTGTATGATCTTTTTAGTGTATTGCTGGATGTGGTTTGCAAAATTTTGTTGAGGATTTTAGTGTCCATGTTCATCAGTGATATTGGCCTGAAGTTGTCTTTCTTTGTTGTGTCTTTATCTGGTTTTGGGATTAGAATGATGCTGGCTTCATAAAAAGAGTTTGGGAGTCTTCCATCTTCTTGGATTTTTTGGAATAGTCTTTAAAGGTTAGGGGTTAGCTCTTCCTTAAATGCTTTGTAGAGTTCTCCTGTGAAACCATCTGGTTCAGGGCTTTTGTGTGTTGGGTTTTTTTTGATTACTGCTTCAATTTCATCAGCTGTTATTGGTTGGTTCAGGCTTTCTGCTTCTTCTTCACTGGGTTTTAGAAGATTATATTTTTCTAGAAATTTGTCCATTTCACCTAGGTTTTCAAATTTCTTGTCATATAGTTCTTTGTAGTAATTTCTTACAATCCTTTGTATATCTGTGGTATCAGTTGTAATGTCTCCTCATTCATTCCTGATTGTGTTTATTTGGGTCCTCTCTCTTTTTTTCCTGATGAATCTGCTTACAGGCTTGTTGATTTTGTTTATCTTTTCAAAGAAACAGCTCCTTGATTCATTGATCCTTAGAATTGTGCTTTTAATCTCTATGTCATTTAATTCTGCTCTGATCTTGGTTATTTCCTTCCTTCTACTTGCTCTGGGCTCTTTATTGTTGTTACTCAAGTTCTTGTAGGCATAGGGTTAGGTTGTTTATTTGAAATGTTTCTATCTTTTTTAGGTAGATCCATATCACTATGAAGTACCATTTCAGAACTGCCTTCACTGTGTCTCATAAGTTTTGGGTTGTTGTAAGTTCATTTTCATTTGTTTCCAGAAAGTTTTTAATTTCTTCCGTGATCTCATTCTTGACCCATTCATTGTTTAATAGCATGTTATTCAATCTCCATGAGTTTGAGTGTTTTTGAGATTTTTCCTTGAGGTTCGTTTCTAGTTTCAGTCCCTTGTGGTCAGAGAAAATGCTTGATATGATTTCAATTTTCTTGAATATGTTGAGGCTTGTTTTGTGTCCTATCATGTAGTCTATCTTTGAAAATGTCCCATGTGCATTTGAAAAGAATGTGTATTTTGATCCTTTGGATGATAGGAACTATATATATTAATTAAGTCCATTTCATCTAGGGCATTGTTCAATGCTGCAATATCTGTTGATATTTTGTTTGGAAGATTTATCCAATTTGACAGAGGGGTGTTAAATTACCCTACTATAATTGTATTGCTGTCAATATCTTTCTTGAAGTCCTCCAAGATTTTCTTTATGTATTTGGGTGCTCCTATGTTAGGTGCATATTTATTTACAATGTTTATGTCTTCTTGATGGATTCTTCCCTTGAGTATTATGAAGTGTCCTTCTGTGTATCTTTTTATGGCTCTTTTTTTGAAGTCCATTTTGTCTGATATGAGTATTGCTACCTGGGCTTTTTTCCCCTGTTCATTTGCTTGGAAAATTTGTTTCCAGCCCTTCACTTTCAGTTTGTGTAGGCCTTTTGTTCTGAGGTAGGTCTCTTTAGGCAGCATATGTGTGGGTCATGTTTTCTTATCCATTCAGCTATTCTATGTCTTTTGATAGGATCATTTAACCCACTTATGTTTAAGGTTATTATTAATAAGTACTTATTCATTGCCATTTTACTTCTTTTAACCTGTGTTCCTCTCTCTCTCTCACTCTTTTTCTTTTCTTTTTTTTAAAGATTTTATTTATTTATTTTCAGAGAGAGAAGGGAGGGAAAAAGAGCAATGTATGGTTGCCTCTCACATGGCCCTCACTGGGGACCTGGCCCGCAACCCAGGCATGTGCCCCGACTGGGAATCGAACCAGGACCCTCTGGTTCCCAGCCCACGCTCAATCCATTGAGCTACGCCAGCCGGGCTCTTTTTTTTCTTAAAGCATATGCTTTAGCACTTCTTGCAGGGCTGGTTTGGAGAAGGTGTATTCTTTGAGGCTTCTTTTGCCTTATTAGGCCTTCCTCTTTAATTGAGAGTCTTGCTGGATAGAGTAGTCTTGGTTGCAGGCCTTTGGTGTTCATTACTTGGAGTATTTCTTTCCATTCCCTTCTGGCTTGGAGTTTTTCCATTGAGAAGTCAGCTGCTAGTCTTGTTGGGGCTCCCTTGTATGTTACTTCTTATTTCTCCCTTGATGCCTTTAAGATTCTTTCTTTGACTTAGAATTTTGCCATTTTAATTATGATGTGTCTTGAAGTGGGGCTCTTTGGGTTCCTCTTGATTGGGACTCTCTGTTTTTCCTGATTTCTGTGACTTTTTCTCTCATCAAATTAGGTAAGTTTTCCATCATTACCTTTTCAAATAGGTTTTCTATCCCTTGCTCTTCTCCTTCTGGTATACCTATTATATAAGGGAATTTTGTGCTCCCATAGTGGGGAATTGTAGCCTTTATGTTTTCACGTATAAGGGATCATGGTCTCTCGTGAAACATAAAGTCAGCATGCAGGACCCACAAGTGTGGTAGCAGAATTTCCTGTGGGGAAATCAGGCTGGCATGTTCCTTAGATTTAAAATAAAACCTTGCTCTTGCTAAAAATCTCTCTCTCCCTGGATCAAAAGAACAAATGCTAATGCATACCTAGCTTCCTCAGACCGGAGTTCAGTCCAAGCCTATTGTCTTTCCATTTGCATATCTATCCTCTTGATGCACTATCTTGGGTGTCTACCACCTAATGTAAATCTACAACCCATGCATAGTTAATTAAGACCATTCAGATGTAAAGCGCCCGAGAAACAGCAATAAAAAGCCAGCAACATGCAGCTCGAGGCCTCTCGAAGATGATTATGGAGGGGACACATGGTCCCGGTTTTCTATTCCTGCGTGTTTCTGTGTGAGCTTATTCACGCATTCAGTCACGGCCATACAAATCCTGCTGGCTGGGATTTGCTGCAATTATATGTTATTATAATTATACTTATTATTATGTTTCATGTTGTCCTGCAGTTCCCCTAACACCTCTTCATTCTTTCTGAATCCCTTCCTCTTCTTGCTCTTTCTCGGTGTTTTTTTCTACCTCCAGATTACTGATTCAATCCTCTGGTTCATGTAGCCTGCTTTGATTCCTTCAACTGTGGCCTTCAATTCAGAAATTGTATTCTTCATTTCCTCTTGATCCTTGTTGGTAGTTTATATTTCCTTTTTCATGTTGACATAGTTAGCAGTGAGTTCATGTAGTTTCCCTGTAGTTTTTGGTAATTCTCTGTGAGCTCATTGAGCTTCCTTACGATCACTGCTTTGAACTCAATATCTGATAGTTGACTTGCCTCTGTTTCATTTAGCATTTTTTCTGAGGCTTATTCCTTTCCTTTAATTTGGGGTTTATTTCTTTGTTTTCCAATTGTTTTTGAGACTCTTCTTGTTAGCCTCTGCTTCATAAATTGATCTGTTCCCTCTCCCTGAATTTATGGTGTGAACTTCTATGGTAGGAGACCTGTGTGATTCAGTTGTGCAGTCTCCTTGATCTCCTGAGCTCGCTGCTCTTAGGCTGTTGTTTATGTTGGCTCTCTGGATCTATTTGTGTTTTGTTGTTGGGTCTTTCTGTGGTGGGTCCTTCCCACCAAAGAAAGGTTATCTGAGGGCTGGTTCACTGAGGGCCGCTATGCCCACTGCGTCTTGTATGTTGTTGCATAGGTGCGGACAGGTTGTGTCAAAGCTGGTTCTACTCTCTGTCCAAGGTTTTGAGGTTTCTCTCTTGTTATTGTTCAGTTGTTTTTTCTGGGTAATTTCCCCAATGTTTAGTTTTAATTCCAGATTGGTTCTGGGTGGAGATTAGTGTGGCTTCCACTCACTCCTTCACCATCTCCCTTTATTATCTGTTGATGGTTCCTTCATTGGTGGTTTCTCTTTTCCAGCAGATATACTGCTGTTCATAGCTCCCACCTAGTCTTTTAAGTGATCAGTTGGAGGGGTTAGGCAAAATGGACTAAGACAGCAGGAGTGTATTCTTTGTGATATAAAGTACCAACCCATGGAGAAGGGATAGGAGATCCTTTTGATAAGTATATTGTTAACCATGATATTTCAGCCAAATATCCACTTTTCAGAAAAGGTGGAAAAAAGATAAAACTCTTGTTAGAAGGAGAAAGATTGTGAATTGAATCCCGAAACAGTGAGCTTGTGGGTGGTCAGATTATGAGATATAGTGAGAGTACAGGATAGAAAATAGGTATAGTGTGTGAGAGAATAGAGTTGACCACAACAGTAATAAATGTTCAGAAGACAGTGAAATGGGCTAAGATCCAGGTGCCGTGTTTTATTTAGAATTGTATGAAACAGCAATTATTTACAGTAGTACTGGAACAATAATCATGTGACAGAATCTATATGATCTGAATAACAAAAATAAGAAGTACACAACCTAGAGTAGTGTGCTATTGGAACACAAGTGAAGTGAAAGAAGCAAAATTAAAAATATACAATGAAAAGTAGAACACAGAAAACCGGTCAAACAATGCAATTGAACAAACTAGTCAAACGAAGAAAACTAAACATAAAGAAGAGAAATAAAAATACTAATAAAATAAAAGAAGTAAATATAATGAAAAAATAATAATCATACAAATAAACGATACCATGCAAGTTCTCTGGAATAGCAAAGTGAAATTTGTCTGTTTCTCAATTGTTGGGATTAGCCTTGTGATCCCTCTTTGGGCCTGACTCTGGTCCTTTCACAGGTCCAGATCTTATTGTCTCACTTGGGGAAAAATAAAATAAATTTTAAAATGAAAATTAAAAAAAAATATATATATATATAGAAGGAAAAGCCTCCAGCTAACTTTAAACAGGCCAGGCAAGTTCTGCTGGTCTTCCTGGCTGCAGCAGCCTGAGGGGAGTTGGGTTTCACTTTTCTTCCTTCCTACAGTTTTGTGAGGATGAGAGCCAGGATTGGGGTGAACTCTTCACAGTTGCCCAGCCTCCAGACTGGTTCCTCAGTTCGCGGCTGGACCCCCAGTGCCCTTCTGTGGCGGGCCGGTGCCCACAATCCACCAATTGTGCTGTCCTTGAGGTACACCAGTTAGTGGCAACTCATACACCACCTTCTCACTCTTTGCTGTCCTAAGTCTCCTCAGGTTAGTTCAACTCCCCTACTGAGTTAAGTCTTTCTGGAAACTGCTAACTCCCTGAGCCCTGCTCTTCCCCTCTGTGGGGGGGTGGGGTGGGGGGGAACAGGAGCCTCCTCCTTCCTCTTAGGGAGCCAGTCTGGCTGTTTGGTGTGAGTGGGCAGTGGCTGCAGGGGGTCAGGGGGGCAGCTACGGTTGCAGCTTCATGGGCGGGAGTGTGGCTGAGGCTGTGGCAACAGAGGTGGGGACAGCCGCCATTAAAGAGTTTGCTAATCAGCCACTGAGAACCTCTTTTTCAAACAAAATCCTTCCGTTCAATCCTGCCCCTCCAAACAAGTGCCCAGCCTCTCACACAGCCCAACTTTCCATCCAGACTGGAGACTCTCCGGGTCAGGGTCTGTCACAGCCCAATTCCTCTCCCTTCTCAAGGTGTCACCTGGCTCCTCAGTTTCTCTGGTAATGACCCAGCCGGCGTCCACAGTCTCAGTGGGTGAACACCGCCCCTGTGCATCTGCCACTTTGTCTTTATTCCCCCCAATGACTTCAAGCATCCAGGCCCATCCTGGTGCCACTCTATGTTCTCTGTTTAGCAGGAGACGGAGCCATTGACCTGGTTCTCTTCCAAGACTCCTGCAGCAGGTCTGGCAGGCACTGGACCTGGGGCTGCAGCAGCCCTAGTCCCCATGCTGGTCCCGGGGAACTTGCTGTCCCAAAGCAATCTCATTACCATCTGTTTTCCAACATCCTCTACAATTTTGGCCTCCGACCTTCATATACCCTGGGATACTGTTGGCTGTCCACTCTGTTCCTCAGAAGATCTCCTAGGTGTGCCACCTGTGCACAGGGGGTTATTACTGCAGTTTTTAAAGACAAGTCCCATGTCTTTAGAGGAAAGGTAAGTGTTTAAATTTTCCAGGGGGAAGCTTTTCTCTTGATTGTCCTTGAAAGAGAGAATAAAACAATAAGGAAAATTTTTGTGTGACCTAATGAGTATTTTATAGTCAAACTCTTTCAGGTTGCAGAGTGTGTACCAAGCCAAAAGGGTCAAATGAGGCTCCTGAGAGCAGAGGCAAGAGAATGCAATATGACAAGGGGAAATGGCAAACTTTCAGTGACTATAGAGAGTGTCATCTTCAGGGAAGGTGAGAGGTTGAACTGTCATAGCTGTTCATATTACAAAATGAGCATCATTTGTCTAGCCGGGATCATTGCCCTGACATAGCTAGACCAGGATGTCTCCTCTCATGGGAAATAATTCAGTTGTAGATGAGAGATTTGCATCTTGTTTTCCCAAGATGCACCAAAATGCTGTGCAGAACTCTCACTAAAGTCAGAGAAAATGCAATTCTTAGTTAAATAACCTTTGTGATATTATCCCATGATATATCACAGCAATTTTAAGAAATAATTAATTGCAGATATTGTTTCACACGTAATTCTGAGAGTATAAGAAAGTAAGGAATTTTCAGAGGTACTAAGTGATGTTAAATTACACATGCTAAGATCCTTCCGGTATCCCAGATCAAAGGGCTTCTTGTTGCTTCCTGGGTATCAACCACAGCCTGTTCAGGAGGATCCTACATGAACTCTCTTTTGCTGAAATATGTTTTTAGCTTTAATGGGTTTGTTCAATTCACTGCTGGAAACAAACTGAAAAGCTGATGAAAACTGTATCATTTTTAATTTTATAAATGACTTTTAGGTTCGCGATAATAAATTTTGAAACCATAATTCATAAATTTTTGTTTAAGCACATAATTCTTATTTTGTTTACTCCTTCAAAAATCTTAGCATAAAATACTACTTTCATAATTCTAGACCCTTACTTGTCAGCTGGAATTAAAAGTAGTTTCCTTTTTAAATGTTTTAAGAAAAACCTCTTGTTCAAAAGCACTAAACAAACCAGAAAACTTTTGTTCACATATTTTTAAAGTATGTACACAGAAGGATAAATAACAAGAAATCAAGAGCATATTCATTACTCTACATATGGCTATATTAAGAACTTGAGTAGTAAATAGTGCTATTGATAACAATCATGGAAAACACTTATGAGAGTGTAATAGGCTGTAGTGAAATGTGCAATGTACAGGCCTTGGATAATTCTAGGCAAATTTTTATTACGCCTTGGTTGTGTATTCAACATACTAGTTAATCTGTGTCTTAATTTTCTTAAAAATAGGAATAATATCGTTTTTACTGCATTATTTGCTAATTTAGTAATACTTCATTTATTTCCTTTTTAATTATTCTTCAGTGACAGTTGTACCACCTTTTCCCACATTCCTCCCCCATAACATCATGCCCCCTCCAGTCAATCATGCCCCTTGTCCATGTGCATGAGTCCTCTATCCATGTTTCTTTGCTTGATCCCCCCTACTCCCCCCTGTTATCCCCTTCCCCCTCCCCTCTGGTTACTGTTTGTTCTTTATTTCCATGTCTCTGGTCATATTTTGCTCACTTCTTTGTTTTGTCGATTATGTTAGAATTCTAGGTGAGGTCATATGGTATTTGTCTTTCACTGCCTGGCTCATTTCATAATGCTCTTATTTCATAACGCTCTCCAGACTCATCCATGCTGCTGTGAAGGGTAGGAGCTCCTTCTTTGTTTCTGCTGTGTAGTATTCCATTGTGGAAATATGCCAGAATATTTTGATCCACTCATTTACTGATGGGCATTTAGGCTGTTTCCAGCTCTTGGCTATTGTAATATCGTTGTTATGAGTGTTGGGGTGCATGAGTTCTTCTGAATTGATGATTAAGGACTCTTAGGATATAGTCTCAGCATTGGAATGTAAGGGTGATACATTATTTGTAAATCGATAAATGTAATACACCACATAAAAATACCAAAGACAAAAACCATATGATCATATCATAGATGTTGAAAAAGCATTTGATAAAGTATAGAACACATTTGTGATAAAATACTCACAAGAATTCACTGCATGAAATTACTTTAGATAGGGATGTTGCTTTGGTTTATGAGGAAAATAAATCTAGAAGAATCTACTATACACTTTTAGCCTGCTTTTCATTCTCTGAAAACTAGAGTGTAGTGTGTGAACACACTTAAATTTACTTCTTACCATGGGAGGTTTGGGTACAAAAAATTATTTAAAAATCCACCCAGCAAAGTGGGAATAAAGGGAGCATACCTTAATATAACAAAGGCCATATATTAGAAACCTAGAGGAACATCACACTCAATGGGCAAAAGTTGAAAGCTTTCCCACTCACATCAGGAACAAGACAAAGATGTCCTCTTTCACCATTTCTATTTAACATAGTATTGGAAGTGCTAGCCAAAACAATCAGTCCAGAAAGAGAAATAAAAGGCATCCAAATTGGAAAGGAAGAAGTAAAACCGTCGCTGTTTGCAGATGACATGATAGTGTACATAGAAAATCCTGTAGACTCTGCCAAAAAACTACTTGATCTAATAATTGAATTCAGCAAAACAGTGGGTTACAAAGTCAACATCCAGAAATTGAAGGCAACAATGAAATATCAGAAACATAAATTAGGAAAAAAATCCCATTTGATATAGCAACAAGAAAAATAAAATACTTAGAATAAATTTAACCAAAAAGATAAAAGATCTGTATACAGAAAACTATACAACCCTGAAGAAAGAAATTAAAGAAGACACAAATAAATGGAAGAATATACCATTATCATGAGTTGGAAGAATTGACATCATCAAAATGTGTATACTACCCAAAGCAATATATAGATTCAATGCAATCCCTATCAAGATACCAATGACATATTTCACAGATCTAGAACAAATATTTCAAATATTTATATGGAATCACAAATGGCCCTGAATAGGCTCAGCAATTTTGAGAAAGAAGAACAAAGTGGGAGGGACACAATACCTGATATCAAACTATATTACAAGGCCACTGTAATCCAAACAGTCTGGTAGTGACATTAAAAACAAACACAAATGGAAAAGAATAGAGAGCCCAGAAATAAACTCATGTCAACACGGTTAGATAAAATTTGACAAAGAGGGCAGGAACATAAAATGGAGTACAATTAACCTCTTCAATAAATGACGTCAGGAGATCTGGACAACTATATGCAAAAAATGAAACTAGACCACCAACTGACACCACACATCAGAATAAAGATGGACAAAAGACTTAAATATAAGTTGTGACACCATAAAAGTCCTAGAGGAGAACATAGGCAGGAAAATTTCAGATATCCTATGCAGCAACATTTGCACTGATACATCCCCTAGGGCAAGGGATATAAAGGACAGAATGAACAAATGGGACTTCATCAAACTAAAATGTTTCTGCATGGCTGAAGAAAACATCAACAAAATGGGAAGGGAACAAACTGTATGGGAAAACATATTTGCCAATGATACCTCAGACAAGGATTTGATCTCCAAAAAATATAAAGAACTCACAGAACTCCACACCAAGAAGAAAAGCAACTAAATTAAAAATTGAGCAAAGGACCTGAACAGACACTTCTCCAAGGAGGACATACAGAGGGCTCATAGACTTATGAAAAAATTCTCAACATCACTAGCCATTAGTGAAATGCAAATTAAAACCACAGTGAGATACTACTTCACACTGGTCAGAATGGCCATCATTAATAAATCAATAAGTAACAAGTGCTGGCGAGGTTGTAGAGAAAAGGGAACCTTAGTACCTTGGTGGTGGGAATGCAGACTGATACAGCCACTGTGGAAAACAGTATGGAATTCCTCAAAAAACTAGAGATAGAACTGTATTTTATTTATTTCTAGAAAAAACAAATATGTAGGAGCTTCATGGTACTATTTACATAGAAATTTTGATTATTTGCTAGTCAGTATCAGTGCTAATTAACATGACAACACACTGAGTGATAAAAAGAACTTTAGCTTTAGTTGCTATAACCTAGAAGTAAGCCAATGGTACCCTGTGATCTACGTTAACAGAAGTGAGGGTCTGATGAAGCTTATTTGCTCTCTGCTGGCCAGGCCTCATGTAGAGTATTGTGTTTTCTCACGTTTGTACATTAAAAAGGCAAAACAAACACTCCAAAAATATAGTTTTTGACTCTTCCCTGGCATTTTTGGATAAGCCTTACTTTTAGCACATCCTTTATTTTGAGCTGAATTTTTTCTTTTGGTCACTTGGTCTAATTCTGTCCCTTGGTGCCACCTAGAGCAAAGCTAAACCACTCTATATAAATTGCTCTTTGTACATTCAAACATAGTGACCCTACTGCCTCGCCTCCAGTCACATCTTCAGCTGTTTCTCCTGGGTTTTCAGTGTCATCGTCATTTTGGCAACCTCTCTTTGAGTAATCTGGCTTTACACATCTACTTTATAGTTAAGAACTGAACAAAACACTACTAGAATTGTGGTGGCTATCCTGTCTCCTCCCTGGTTCTCTTGCCTGCAACTCTGTTAATACAGCTCAATCTCTACATGAATATTTGTAGCAGCTAGAACTGACATTTCACTCATTCAGTTTTGCATTTATCAAATAGTTAATCACTGTCTACTGAGTATAAGGCTCTGTTGTAGGCAAACAGACATTGAACAGTGAACTTAATACATTTTTAGTGAAACTCATTTAATGAAATCCCTTTATTATTTTTCATATAAGTTCTCATTAAACCATAATAATTTTCGTGTGGGAATTATGATGTGTTTTTTAAACCATGTGTAGGTCTTTATATTTTTTCTTATTCAATTTTCACCATGTGAAATTTCATTTTTATTAAGATAGGCACTCCAAAATTTGTGAATGATATGTCAGCATTTGAGGAAGCTTTCTGCCTGACTTCACTGCATTTCAGGTGCTGTTGTGTTAAGCATTCATCCATTAACCTTCTGTTGAGGATATCCTTAAGCTACAATTGAGTCGGAAGTAGTAAATTGATCTGGTATTGTCTCAAAATAATATTGCTGGCTTCTGGGAGAAGGCCCAATAGAATAAAACTGCATGAATTGCCATTTACTGGATCTGGACAACGGGAATCGGAGGCTTCATGGTTATCCTTTTTATTTGTTTATCTCTAATATTTACTACAATAAAAAGTGGTTAAAAATGAAAATATTCAACTCCTAACAAGTGATAGAAAGAAAAAATACCCAGTTTGATAGAGAAAAGAAATACCCAGTTTGTTGACAGCGTATAATAGAGGGATTTGATATGTCCATGGAGGTCTAGAATGCCTTCTGACAGGAAGTGACACTTTAGAAGGGTGCATGGGAATCACCCTTAGAGACTTAGAGAACCCATGTGGCTAGAGGGTTTGGGGGTGGTCAGTGGAAGATGGGTAGTAGATGCCACTGGAGAGTGTGGCAAGGCCCAGATGAGGAATGATCTTTGTCCTAATAGCAGTAGGACGCCATTGAAGGATCTTCTGCATGGAAGTGACAAAGTCTTTTTTTGCCTTTTGAAAAGATTGCTCTGGATGCTGTGTGAAGACTGACTGCTGCAGGGCTAGGGTAGTGCAGGTGCACTGATTAGATTCCTCCTGGTTTCCTCAGAAAACGTTTTGTGACATTAGGACCCTAAAGCTTTAGCTGTTTTTGGTTTAGACCAGTGATTTTCAACTGTTATGCTTCAAGAACTTAAAATCATGCCATACTTAATTATTTAGTCAAGGATACTCACCACATTTCCCTTAGATTGTCAACTACACAAAGGACAACAGCCCACACAACAGTAGTCATCCAGTGTGAATGAATCAAAGTTATACCTACTTTTGGTTAGATCAATATATACATATTTATAAATATATAGCAGAATTTTAGTATTTATTTTATGTGTGTCATGAGATGAGAAAGGTTAAAAATTGCTGATTTACCCGGCTGGTGTAGCTCAGTGGATTGAGCACGGGCTGGGAACCAGAGGGTCCCGGTTCGATTCCCAGTTCGATTCCCACATGCCTGGGTTGCAGGCCAGGTCCCCAGTGAGGGCCATGTGAGAGGCAACCATACATTGCTATTTCTCTCCCTCTCTGTCTCCCTCCCTTCTCCTGTCTCTAAAAATAAATAAATAAATAAATAAAATCTTTAAAAAAAATTGCTGATTTAGACAAACAGCATTCCCTATTGATTTTACACTTTTTATATCTTACAACCCTAACACCTCTTCAGCCCTTCCGCTCTCTCCCTAGTGTAAAGCTGCTCTATCTTCTGTCTGGGAAAGATAAAAGCCTGTGTCTCCAGCTGCATCTGCCACAGAGGAGCATCCTTTTCCCAGGATACTTAGCCTGCATTCATCCTTTTAAAAATGTATATCCAATGAAGGTTGGGGCATAGAACATTCTATTACATTTTAACTTAATTGAATCCCACAGTTCCTAATGTGGGTTGGTAAGATTGCCAAATAAAATACAGGGCATTCAATTAAATCTGAAATTCAGATACACAATTAATGTATTTGTAGTATAAATATACCTTAAAATCGGGACATACTTATACTAAAATATAAGATATGAAATATTTAGGATATATTGCTATTAAAATTGTTTTGTTTATCAGAAATTCAAACTTAACTGGCTATTTTGTTGTTTTAAAGATATATCTGGCAATCCTAGATGGAAAGCAGGTTAATGTCTGCCAATCCAAATCTTTTTTTAAAAAGATTTTATTTATTTATTTTTAGAGAAAGGGGAAGGGGAGGAGAAAGAGAGGGAGAGAAACATCAACATGTGGTTGTTCTCATGCGTCCCCTGGTAGGAACTTGGCTTGCAACCCAGGCATGTGCCCTGACTGATCACTGAACCGATGACCCTTTGGTTTGCAAGCTGGTTACTCAATCCACTGAGCCACAGCAGCCAGGGCTGCTAATCCAAATCTTGAGCCTGAGCAACTGTACTGTTCATTTCAGGAATAATGGAAAAGTGGTGATATAAACATAATTCCAAACATATAAGTTAAAATGGAAAATTATACTTACTGCATATAACATAACCATTATTTTATATAGAAAGATAGCAATATGCATTTTTCAGTACGTGGATAATCGGTTTATACTTGCTCACATTAACAAAGACTTGCCAAATTATTTAAAGAATAATGGTTTGGGATGAAGCCTGTCTGGAATCTTATACATGTAGATCCAGACTTCCCTTCAATAAACACATCACTTGGACCATGCATAGTCCTGACTTCTTTCCTTGGTCCTTTCTCACTGTTAGTGTGAGCAGAGACTTACACCATCCCATGATGAAGGGGTTAGCCAACAATAGTTTTCCAGATGAAAAATGTCTCTTTACAGAAATTCCAGGAAGAGTTCATTGTAAAGTTACATAAAACATTTTCTCATCTCCAACTTTTTCTTTCCTGGTACTACTATTCCACTTATTGTTTCTAAGATGATCTGGCAACTTATCAAACAGAAAGGGATGGAAGTCCTGCAGTTAAAAAGCAATTCAGAGGACATCTAATGTATAATTTTAATAAACTCTAAAATATTTATGAATAGGATATTTAACTTGAACATAAAATTTTATGAATGTAGGATATTTTTAAAACACTGTTTTAAGTCTCTTAGTAATAAGCATAAACATGCCAGTCCTGTTTGATAATAATTCTGAGAAAGAAGTTCTGTAATGTTTTCATGCAAACAGTTTCTCTAATTACACTGATTTTACAAGGAAGTTATTTATATGGTTTCTGTGATATCTAGGCATTTCAACTACTTATAATATGTAATATTAAAACTGCTACATATCAAACTATGGTTTGAAATTGTCCTCTATTATAACTCTATAACTATTTAAAGTTACCAAATTATATATTTATTGATGAAATATATTTTTAATATTTTATTTATTTATTTTTAGAGAGACGGGAAGGGAGGGAGAAAAACATCAATGTGTGGTTGCCTCTTGTGCACCCAGTACTGGGGACCTGGCCGGCTACCCAGGCGTGTGCTCTGACTGGGAATCAAACTGGCAACCCTTTGGTTCTCAGGCCGGCATTCAGTCCACTAAGCCACACCAGCCAAGGCAATTAAATATATTTTAAGGGAAAATGCTTAATTTATATTTAAATGCAGAGACACACTATTAACTTTTTTCACTATTGCAAAAATAGATGTGATGTGCATAACCCAGATCTACATTCTGGAATTTAATTTTTTTTAATGGATATTGAACGTCATTACACCTTTAAGTGACACCTAAGAACTTGGGAAAATAGAATTATACAAATGAAAATTATTGGTGAATTAAAATAATGCTTTTATTAACACAGTATATTTAAATTATAAGACTCTGCCCTTATGAAATCTAAAGAAGAGTCCTTAAGGCTGCTGTGTATAGCACATATATTGTGAACGTCAGAGATGAGGGGATGAAGATGGATATATTTGAATGCGCAAATGGCGATGACAAATTATGTGTAATGAAGATTCAGCAGAATTTCTGCTGAATAAATGGGCTGTTAAGAAGCAAATTTTGGCAAACTCTAACTGGAAAATGAATTATGAGGAAAGTTTAAATGTTAAAAATAAAGGAAATTTTAAATCTTTAAACAAAATTCTGTTTTCCTAATGGATGGGCTCTGTCTACTTGATATAAAGTTGTGCAATTTTCCTAGAAGTTCTAGAAACATTGGTGACAAGTGAGAAACGGTGGAACAGAAAATTGAAAAAGTAAAGTGACACTGTGAGGATTACGTTTGAGACGCAGTGTAATGGAGACCAGATGGAAGGACTATTTTCTGTGTTGACTGAGTGCGGCTGGGCTCCAGATGTCTCCAAATGAAATATTTGCTATTATCCCTTTAAAACATCTGAGCTTAAACAGGTAAGTTAGCCAAAAGCCAATTCATCCAATGACCACTTTAGTTGTTTCTCTTGAATACAAGTATTAGTTTTAGTTGACCAGTTTTCCTTTCATTTTCATAACATTTTAAGCTAATATTTAATGTCCTCTGATTCCCAATCATGTTGCAGTAGTTGGAAACCTAGAAATAGAGAAAGAGTCAGATTGAAGGACAAAGAAAACATATTTGTGGATATAGAGAAAGCTTCCAAATATAGTTTTCATGAACATACTGAATATATTTTTATTCTTTATCAACATATTTTCATATATATTTATCTAAAAGAAATATTAAGTTACTTTAAGTAGAATTTATCTTTTGGAGAATAGATTGTTATGAAAATATTCTAGGACTTTATATTTGTATAACTAAGTAATATGTTCATGAATATTAATTAATAGTATCTTATGAATATTAGAATATCAACAGTTTCATATGGTTCATTATAATTTTCATGTCCCTCATGAAGACAAAAATGGGAGGATATAATTAGAATTCTATACACGTATATAGAATTATATTTACTATTACAATTATATATGTATATTGGAATTATAATTAGAAGAACAAGTGAACTTTATGAGATAATATTGGTCAATATGGGCCAACTTCTGTGGAATCCCACATTTGTTTTTTTTGTATTTTAAATATTTTAATATTTAATAGTATGTAACATAAAATATTAAATTTATCCAATTAAATGATGCATTTATTTAAATAAGTACTAAATACTAATATTTAATATTGTTTATATTTGTATATTTAATATTTTTTATCTTTTTTATTGCTGTTCAGTTACAGTTGCCCCCATTTTACCCCCATTATTCTCCCCCTGCCCTGCCCACCATCACCTCCCACATTCAATCTTCCCCCCACCACTGCCTTTGTGCCTTGACAATCCTTCCCCTTCTTTCACTGGTCATTCCTCTCCCCTGTCCCCTCTGGTTACTGTCAATTTGTTATTTATTTCCATGTCTCTGGTTCTGTTTTGCTCGCTTGTTTGTTTTGTTGATTAGGTTCCACTTATAGATGAGATCATATGGTGTTTGTCTTTCACCACCTGGGAATCCCACATTTGTTGAAATGTTTTCTTCTATTGTTTAAAGAAAATATAAAGAACTAAGTTTTTAATAAGAACAGAATTAATTAAGTTACTTTGCTACTGTCTTGGAACTGACGTTTTATAAACCTTTTTGGATCATACCTATATTGGCTAGATATAAATCAGGATTCATGATTTTAATGCAAGGTTGATTTAGAGTTTTTGTTACTATTATTATGCTGCATAGATTTGTGGATTCACTCTGTATTAAAACAATTGTATACATTAAAATCTGTCATAGTGTTTGTGTGAGTGTGTATACAACTAATATTTCCTTAGTGTAATGGGATGATGCAAACTAAAATACTGGAGAAAATGCATACTAAGGTAAAAATACCTAGTAAGGTATTTATATTTTGTGTACACAATTTATCGGTTTCCAGAGAGTGCTATTCAGTAAACAAATGTTAAATTTTGAAGAAGGAAAATGTGGACTTTAAAATTGATTTTTTTGAAAGATTTAAGAAAGTGTACAGTAAATGCAGACCTCAGCGGCAATAACACATTGCTGTAGTCAGAATAGAACCCTTAGTGCTTCCCACCCCAGGGGTGACGGAGCAGACACTGTCATACTGTGAGTGTCCTCCAGTGTACTGTATCACTGTGGTTATTTTCCATGTGTGTCAGGATGTGAGCAACGTGGGGAGCACTGGCTAGATGACACTCATAAATAATTTTACTTCTGGGTTCAGGGATTAGGTGATCATTTCTCCCAACCTGACAGCCCCTAGTAAAAACTCATACAAAGACTACACATCAATGAACCATCTACTCTTCGATTTCCTAAAGAGAATCAAAAGAGCTTCTTAGTTAACATTTATTTATTGTAATCAAATTCACAGAGAAAGGACAAGGTTCAGAGAAAATGGCTGAACACAATCAGGGAACAACCCCTGTGCTTCCATCATATAGTTTGAAGGGGGAACCCTCTGAAAAAAACCTGGAATTATCTTCTGGAGGGTCAGTCCTTTAGAGTACACACAGGCTTACCCCACTAGGTGAGTGTTCTAGGAACCCATCTGTGTTGGTGTACCAGCTGGCATTGTTGTGAGAGGCTGCATTCCGCTTCATTGAATTTTTGTGGAGACTCTTTCTAGCATTTGCCCATTTCATGATGGATGATTTATGGGCACACCTGCCTGCACCATGCTGAGTGTTCAGCAATTTTTGCCCCAAAACGCCATGATCCCCCTGCCTTACCCTCCCTGTTCATCCATTCTCATCCCGAGCAACTTTGTTTTCTCATTCCCCCAGATGGGGGCGGGGGAGGAAGGCAGAAGCATTAAAAGGAATCAAAATCAATGAGTTCAAAAACTGTTCTGAGCACTGAAAAACTGTCTCAGTAGGTGTATTGCATCAAATGGAGAGTACTTTGATGGTGACCAAAATTTAAACATATAAGAATAAATACATTTGAGGGATTTGTAAAATCAACCAGCCTGGGGCTGAGATTCTGCGTAGCTATTTTCATGGGTGATTTATTTACTTTTTTTTTTTGATGACTAAACAGGGAATGAAATCTCAGAGGGCTAAATATGTAACAATCTCTTGTTTTCTTGATTTCTAGATTTGCTATTATCTGAGAGCTCATTTGAAAAGCAGGAGACAGGAGGGGGTATTGATCATTTCACTAAAAATGAAGCTGCCTCAAATCTGGTAGAACTTTGGTCTGAATGAATAAACATACTGAATTACAAAAAGGAATTCAAGGAAAGAGAGTATTATTCATTTTGAATTCATATCATTACTCATATCTTATTATTAAATGTTTTATTAAACATCCTTATTTTATTTTTTGGTTTTGCTTAATGAACTGTTTAGGTAAAATTTACTTGGAAAAAAATCCTTAGTAAAATTATAAATTAGGAAAGTTATGTTTCCCAACACCTAAGGCATTGTTATCCATACTCAAATAAGTAAAAAGATAAAAAATAAGCTGTGAATATCAATACGCACATAATATAAACAGCTCAGTTAAAATTAAGATTAATTATCTCTGTTTCTGATTCACTTTTCTCATCTTCTGGGAAAGTTATTCTTTTCAAAAGACAAATATGAAGAAAATATAAAATTACGAAGGAGCTATTTTTATCACAGCAAAGAAATGGAAGGAGTAGGGGAAATGTTGGTTGCAAATTGTATTTAAAATAACACAGGAGACCCTGGCTGGTGTTGCTCAGTGGACTGAGTGCCAGCCTGTGGACCAAAGGGTCACAGGTTCGATTCCCAGTCAGGGCACATGCCTGGGGTGCTGGCCAGGTCCTCAGTGGGGGGTGCATGTGAGGCAACCACACATTGATGTTTCTCTCCCTCTCTTTCTCCCTCCCTCCCACTCACTAAAAGATAAATAAATAAAATATTTAAAAAATAAATGAAAATAAAATATACACAGTGAGAAAATTAAATTTAAAATACTCAGGCCCGGCTGGTGTAGCTCAGTGGATTGAGCGCGGGCTGGGAACCAGAGGGTCCCGGTTCGATTCCCAGTTGGGGCACATGCCTGGGTTGTGGGCCAGGTCCCCATTGGGGGCCATGTGAGAGGCAACCATACATCGCTCTTTCTCCCTCCCTTCTCCTCTCTCTGAAAATAAATAAATAAATAAAATCTTAAAATTAAAAAAAAAATACTCAGGATAAGTATTTTTTAACTTCACAAACAGGTTATGTGATCTGAATCGGTTAATCGTTGAGGCGGGGCAGGGAGACATGCTCCCAAGCTGGCAAGCTGTACATTTATTATTCACTTAATCCCTAGACTATCTATCATTTCTTATAAACAAAATGTAAAACAGTCAGGAGTATGTAAACAATAAATTGAGAGCAATACATTCACTGGTCATGAATTGAAATTAATTACTTAGTTTTGCATCATCTTGTCAAAACCACATGAAGTAACAGTTATAAATGGCAAGAGAATAAGCTGTGATGGAAACAGATAATAAGTATGATCATCTATCACCAAAAAAAGTTGTGTTTAGCAGTTCTGACCTCAAGTTTCTCCTGAATCTTGAACTTCTGCAATGCATTATCTGTCAGTTTCAGTGGGGTGAGAAAAGTAGTCTCATAATTTTCATGCAAGCACTCTTAGATGAGATGAAATAGTAAAGTGCCTTGCACAATCTGTGATATTCAGTAAGGAGAAATAAATTAGGTTTCATTACCATTGTTTATATGATTGAAAAATAGTTAACTATATAGGGTTTTGTATTAAAACTATAGACAATTTAAAAGGAAAAGTTACTGCTTATACAAACCTTATATAATTTTTCCAGGCTATTTTTAGACTTCTTAATGAACACTTTTTCTAAATTAATTGGCTGTGCTATGTGTTTGGTATTAATTAATGGGAAACCTCTACTGGGTATTTTTAAAAAACCTTTTTGGCACAATTATAGGTGATGTGTAGATTTTGGTTTATATTTACTTAGGGAATTTATATGCAAACAATTCCTGAAGTAGTTGGAACAGAAAAACTAAACATTCATGTCCTGAGAATGTTGTGACTCTCAGAGGTAGTGTGTAAAGTATTGCCATATTTACTAAGTGTATAACTTGAAAGAAGCATTTGCTTTCTTGTCGCGGATTTTGACCTGCAAAATCCGTGGGGGGACCGCCCCGATTGCGTGAATCAATCTTACCCAGAGATACACTTGGAGATGAGAATCCGGCTGCCACAGGTCTTTCCCTCTACCTCCATCTCGGGAAAAAGACCTCGTGGGTAGCTTAGCTGGGGTTTTTATTAGAGGCTTTAGGACATATTTACATTGGATTGATTATTCATGGGATTAAGCAGAACAGGGATAGGTTTACTCATTAGCAGAGCATTAGGATGTAAGTTCAGGTCCGGTGGCAGAAAGGACCAGGATAATATAATATGCAGGGCTCAGCAAGCCAGAATCTTTTAAGATACATTTTTGCCAAATTCCTATTAGAGAATTCCCATTCCACAGACATGATCCACACTTGCCCACACGGGAATCACACGGAGCTGCGCTCAAAACGCGTAAATTCTCAGGACTGCGTGTTTACACGCGTGTGGAAAACACTGCTACACTTTCTTTCTTTCTTTCAAGTGTGCTTAACATTTTTTTATTCCTATCTACCTGACCTTGCTATTTGAATTTCTCTGCATGCTCTTATCCTGTTCTACTCATATATTTAACCAGCCACCCTGGTTTCCTTTTTCCTTCTTTCGCTGGTCTGGATTCTGCTGCTCATTGAGTTCATTTGGCTGTCAGTACTTACAGGCGATATTTATTTTCTTTCTTTCTGATTCAGATTCACTCCAAATTCATATATTTAGTAAATTTTGGACAATAATATGTGGTTCCATCTACCAACTTTCCTGCAGTATTTTCACAGAACTCTCTATGAGGTCTTTGTTAAAAAAATAAAAATGTTGATTTGATTTCATAACTTCATATTCTCGATTCTTATTTTTTTAATACTGTTATATTTGGGATTAAATTGTGTTACTGATATATCCATAGTGATAGGACAAAGAAAGGATATCTAATCCTAATAAGTGGAGGTTCACTGATATCACACTAAACATCTTTTCTGATGCTTATTAACTTTGTACCAGAATTGGGGTAGTGAGATTACTGTAAATGAATATGACCATGTGTCCTTTATATATGTTCCTTGATGACCCTTCCTCTATCTTCCCCCATTATCCATCTCAACAATAAAAAATAAAAACAAAATAAGCCCTAGCTGGTATAGCTCAGTGCATTGAGCACTGGCCTGCCAACCAAAGGGTGGCCGGTTCCATTTCCAGTCAGGGCACACGCCTGGGTTGCCAACCAGGTCCCCAGTTGGGGTAGTGCAACCACACATTGTTGTTTCTCTCTGTCTCTTTCTCCTTCCCTTCCCCTCTACCTAGAAATAAATAAATAAAATCTTAGGACACATTTGTAGAGGAAAAAAAAAGAATATTGTAAATGGAAAATGAAGAGGTAACTTCTATATACAAGAATATATCCTCATAACTGGGGAATAAAAAAGTCAGCACATCAACTAGATAGATGTTTTACTCATATGCCATATATCCATAGAGTTAACAGTATGTTAGTGTTTACAGTCAGGTTATGGAAGTGACCTTTTTTTATTAACCACGGAGAAGTATTAAACTAGCAGATTTTGTATGATGTGGCTATTTTCCACAGCAAATTTTAGTAGAAATATATGTGTGATTTTCAAGCCCAACCAAAGGAGATTATAAAGGCTTTACTTGGCAGGCTGCATAGGACAACGCTCTTCACACACCGTATTAGCTGCACAGTCGTTGCAGTCCTGAAGGGACTTGCAGTCAAGCACTCATGCCCTGACGGCAGGTCACGCTCTTTCACATATTTTCATTGTTAGCTCAGATGCCTTCATTCCTAGGTTTCTTTATTTGAGACCTTTGCCTTGGGCAGAGGTCCTCTTCACACACCTGCCAAGGTCTCCTTTTGGGGTGAGGGAGGAACCTTAAAGACACTTTTCCACATTCTGACTCAGTACCCAGTCAGTGCTTTCCCGCTCCTATCCTTTTCCTGATCCCCCACCTGTAAAATTGCCTGAGATTTGTATTCAAGTTTCCCTCAACAGAGAGATGGCCCTCACACCTGCACTGATCCTTGACCAGTGTGCTTGTTCCATGGTGAAAAATCGGACAGAGTGAGTCTGTGTTTCTTCAGGTTTTAGACTATTGCTTACTTATCAAAGTGATTAAAAGTTTATCTCTTTAAAAAAATCATTGCATTTATTGGGGTGACATTGATTAATAAAATCACATTGGTTTCAAGCATACAATTCTATAATCCATCATCTGTATATTGTATCATGTGTTCACCACCCCAAGTCTCTTCATGTCACCATTTGTCTCCCCTATACCATCTCTTACCACCTCCTCCAACCCCCTCCCGCTGGTCATCTTCAGACTGGTTCCTGTGTCTGTGAATGCTTTTGTGTGTGTGATTTTTCTCTTCACCTTTTTTACCCAGCCCTCTAAACCTCCTCCCCTCTGACTGCTGTCAGTCTATTCTCTGTTTCTATCCATCTGTTTATACTATGTTTGCTGGTGTATTTTGTTCATTAGATTCCACATATAAGTGAAATAATATGGTACTTGTCTTTCTCTGACTGGCTTATTTCACTTAGCATAATACTCTTCAGGTTCATCCATGCTGTCGCAGAAGATAAGATTTCCTTTTCTGTTACAGCTGAGTAGTATTCCATTGTGTAAATATAAAAGTGCCCATCAATAGATGACTGGATAAAAATAAGCTTAGCCCTTTTTCACTTAAGGTCCGTTGCTTTAATTGGCTCCTCCTACATTGTACAGCTCATCTCTCTGTGTTCTAGATCAACTCAGTTCCTAACAGATATACATATGAAAAAATAAAAGTAATTCAAGATGTACATGAAGTTGTACATTCTAAATTTATTTATTTATTTAAAATGATGTGATTTTTATAATTATAATTATTATAATTAATTATAATAAATAATGTATATAATATATAATTTTTATATTTAAGAATTTAGGCCTAGGTAAAGTAGCTTAGACTTTGATCACACCCAATTATATTTCTTAAAAGTAACTTATTATAATGTTTATTTCCATGAACATAAAAAGAGGTCCAAAAAACCGTATATCCTTTGTTAACTGAGCTAAGCTGGTGATTTCAAAGTGAAACAAATAAGAAAGAATTCACTGTTGATGTTTTGGATTCTTAGATTGTTAATAGAAATGTTGCTGTCATAAATGAAAAACAATTGTCTGTACAAAAGGTTAGCTTCTTTACTGTTTCATTTAATTTCATAGAACGTTAACAAATGGTACATGCTTTAATGTCTCAAAGACTTAGAAATTTAACAATAAAAACATACCCTATGGCTTAGCATTTTTGTGTTATATTTTGAAGGCCACCTGTTACAGTGTTTACATATTGATTAAACAAGTTTTCCATCCATTTTTAAATAAATAAATAGATAGGTAGATGATAGATAGATAAATAAATAAATAACAAATTCACATTTATATGAAGAGATCACCCAGGTAGTTTAGTGGTTAATGATTTGAGGTGAAAATTAAAGGGTGAGAGATAGGGCAGCTTTGGGGCCACGATAGAAAGCACCAAGGATATGTTAAACTGTTACACTTCTCCCTTAAAGGTTTAAAGCCCATTGGTCAAGCTGTTATGCATGCAGACGACTCCTGCCCTACGCCCGTTCTTCAGCTCACTAGCAGCCTCACCATTCATGTCGTGTAGTACGGAGACTTCACTGGGATTTTGTCACACTTCTATCTTCTTGCTCTTTCTGTTCTTCTTGGAATATCTTTGTTCCTATTTCACCTGGTTGAATTCAATTTAGGGCTTATCACCAGGAAATCTCTCCTTGAACCCAACAGATCTGAGTACCTCTGCTCCAGGTTTGCTCAGGACTCTGAGAATATCTTTGCTTCACTCTGCAACAGAGTAATTGATAGTCTTGGCCTCAGACAGTTTGAGTTTAGTTTTATTTGTCCTTTACGATCTGAGTAAACTTAACTTCTCTAAACTTCCCAGTCCATACCTCAGCTGTAAGCTGGGGATATTAATAATAATAATAATAATAATAATAATAATAATAATAATAATAATAATAAACAACAGCAGCACTTACAGAGGACTAAGTTAATGGTTATAAAATACATTGGCATAGTGCCTTGCACATCTTAACTATGCTATAAATATTAATATCATCATTATTACAGTATTTATGCATTATTTTGACATTAACTCTCTCATATCTGTCTCTTAATACATAGATTGTCTTCTCCTATTCAGGAAGAGCTTCTTTCTTGCTGCTCATTGCTGATTTTCAGACTATACACTGCTTTTGATTTATCAAGTAGCAAAGCAGTAAGTGTTAGAAGTCTATCAGATTTATTTGACAAATTATAATGGGAAAATAACATTAGTATGTTATGAAATCAACAGGTGCTTAATCTAATATAGGATGTCAGTGTACTGAAATTATCTCCTCTTAGGAAAGGTGGAAGGGAAATTTCTCCTGTCTTCCAGGGTGGTAGTCTTGGGCTTCAGTCAGCCACTTGTAAATCCTGGAAGGGAAATCAAGTGGTACATGACGCTTTTACAAATCCATTATGTGCCTTCAATCAAATTTTGAACATTTAATTCTAAACAAAGACAAAATAAGTTATTTTAAAAATATTTTCATATTCAAGTATCTCAACATTTATGCATTTTTTCACTTATCCAAATTCAACATTGACTAATAGAATAAATCAGTGTTTTTGGATATGGCTTTTGCATCTTCTTTAATAATATCATATATTTTTAAAAAACTTTAGTTATCTTTAGAGAGAAAGGAAGGGAGGGAGAAAGATAGGGAGAGAATCATCAATGTGTGGTTGCCTCTTGCACACACCCAACTGGAGACTTGGCCTGCAACCCAGGCCAAGTGGGTGGGAATTGAACTGGCAACCCTTTGGTTCACAGGCCAGCACTTAATCCACTGAACCACACCATCCAGGGCTAATAATATTGTACTTTTGTAGCCAAGATAAAAGTGTTGAGTGGCTATAAAACTTGTCAATTCTGTAGACATAATTCCAGAGTTTAAGTTGAAAATCTGTATACTAGATTAAGTATACTAGATAGGAATAAAGATTTACTATAAAATTTCATTATTCCAGACTCTAGGTGAATGAAATATTATTAGATACTTTTAATGGTTTTTCTCTTCTTGCCATTTTTTCATTGCTTAATATTTCCTTTGTCTTTATTACTTTTGGAATGAGCATTCAGCATACGATAAGGGAATACAGAACTTTATGCTGCATATCTACAGCATTTTATTTTTCACAGTGATGTTACTAATTTTAAAGTATGTGCCATTCTTCTCTTATATAATATCTAATGTTAGAAAGTTTATTATGTTGAAGTTATTAGAAGAGATACTTATCAGAAAAATAGAGGTATTTATCATCTTGTTATCTCTAATTTATCCTTTCTTTATCTTTGCTCATGCCATGTCTTGGCATTTCATTTCAGGCACAGGTAAATTCCTCTCTGCCATTCCTCTGTTAACTATTTACGGTGAGTTCAAAAGGTGCCATGGGTGCCCTGGCTGGCTGGCTCGGTTAGTTGGAGCATCATCCCATACACCAAAAGCTTGTGGGTTTGATTCCTGGTCAGAGCACACACTTAGGTTGCAGGTTCTATCTCTGGTAAGGACACATTCATGAGGCAGCTGATGGATATTTCTCTGTTTCTCTGTCTCTCTCTCTCTCTCTCCCTTCCTCTCTCTCTCTCTCTCAAATCAATAAAAACGTATCCTCAGGTGAGGATTTAAAAAAAAGTGCTGTTAAAAGAGGAAGTGCTCCCTTGGAGAATCTAACAATGGTGAACGATTTGAGTGAATATTACATATTTTAAAAGATATGTGAGACGCAGCAAAACATACAAGTGAAAATGAAAAGGAACACCCCACGAGATACTCAGTAGGATGGAAAGAGAAAGTGAGGCATATTTTTTACCTAAGTAATCTCATTATATTTACTCTGTTATTGAGGTTCATTAGGAAGGGTTAGCACATGACCTTTAGAGTTAGGCTGCCGTGAGTTCCACAGGCTCCTTCCTGGTCTTGCTTGCTCTTCACTTGGAGCATCACTTCGGTAAGTTAATTCAGACTTTTTATCATACACCTACCTACTTATGATTGTGAATAATGTTGCAGAAGTTTTGAATCTAAGGAATGCTAAAACATCATATGTAAATTTTAAGATTTCTGGGAAAGGTCTTGTTTTAACCTACCTTCTTTCATTTATGTGAATTTGGGGGTTCAGGTAGCACTCACCTTCAAGCCAATTACATAAAATACTTTTCTAAACTAAAGGCAATGAACTATCAGTATATTTGGTTATGTTGATTCTCATCCAGCTCCCATGTGTAGGAATAATTTAAACATAGCCAGGCAAATTCATTTATTTAGAAGTCCCTTGGAAACACACATTTTGTTGAAATTTCTAAGATCCTAATTGAAAAAAGAATTCAGTTGGGTGATTTGTTTCAGGAGTAACTATCTAGTGATTAACATCTTGGGGCAATTTGAGGTCAGAACTGAGAACATGGGAAAATTATTTTATTTTATTAAACTGTCTTACCACATCACCAAGTTAATTCCACGTTTGAATGGTGAATGAGTTAATTCATAGCAAAGAGCCAAATTAGGGCCAAAGAAAGTTATTTGTTGACTTCAAAAATTTGAGGTCATAAAATATGTTTCAGTGTCACAATATTTACTCTCTCTAAACAAAGAGATTTTAGAAAAAACTCATTGATTTCCTAAACTGAATATAAGGGCTCTTTGATAAGATTTCATTATAGCAGAAGATCCTGACAAATACATTGGCTAATGATAAAAATAAATAATTAGGTATCTAAAATAAAATACATTAAATTAATTTGCATAAGTTACCTGGCTTGGAACAAGCTGCTGCTGCTCTGGTGTTTATCCAGGGGGAACATTGCCTAGATGTCCACATTTTTCTGGCTCTTGGGTAATCCATGAGGCTTTGATAACTATTACATGTTACCTCCTTCTAATGATCTGTTCCAAGCACCATTTTTAAGGGTTGGCAAATTTTGTGTCTGCCACCTTGGCAATACAATTACTACAAATTAGTGTTTGGCAAAAATGTGTTTAAGGAAATAAAAATATGAAGTTAAATTTTAACTAAGCCATGAATAGCTACAGCTGAAGTAAAAATGTGCTATGAAAATGACTTTAATATTTCTGAATACATTATAGCTAATACCTAAACTGGGATTAGACCTCCCACTATGCTGAACCATAAGCCTAAATAATTTATAAAATAGAATTATTTTCTAGAGAACTAGTAGGAACAACCTAAAATTCAGAGGACTTGGTGGTACTATGTTTAGGTCTAGAGAAGCCAATTCACATCCCATTTAGACATGATGACCTTCAACAATTACTTTTAGACATGTTCTTACTAGACATGATGTGGAAATCCCAAGGGTTTACCATTCATTGTTGTGGGTCAGAGACACTTGCTTTCCACCAGCCTCCCTGCAGGAATGGCAAATGATAACCACTATCTTCATGTCCTGGAAAAAGTTATGGATGTGCTTAACCACACTTCATCACATGCACACTTCCGATCCTTGTTTTACTTTCTTTCTCTTCTTTCAAAAAGTATTGTAGTGTGCTCACTGAGCCAGACTTGTTCAGATTTTAGCTTATTCACCTCTTGGATGCTATTTCTCAGGGGTAAAGTGTTAATAATAATTTTACATACACCACGGGATTTTTGACATCAGTAAATGAAGTTATCTACATAAAATGTTTGGTTAGCAGCATTTAGTACAAAGTGGGAAGTATATAAATGTTAGTAATTATCATTTTATTTGTTCTTCCTCGTTCTTGCCAATAGTACCTAGAGACATTAATTAAATTGTATCAGGACAATTACAAGTACACATAAGAGATAATACTTATAGCAGATACATGAAAGTTTTATTTAAAATGAATTGGGTTTAGGCTCGGCTGGTGTAGCTCAGTGGATTGAGCGTGGGCTGGGAACCAAAGGGTCCCGGTTCGATTCCCAGTCGGGGCACATGCCTGGGTTGCAGGCCAGCTCCCCAGTGAGGGCCATGTGAGAGGGAACCATACATTGCTTTCTCCCTCCCTTCTCCTCTCTCTAAAAATACATAAATTTTGTTTTAAAAAGAGGAGAATTAAAATGAATTGGGTTTAAACAGATTCTTTGCTTGCTCCAAAAGTTAAGAAAAAGTAGATTTTACCTTAGAGATAGTCTATACTGAGTATACTAAAATATATATTTTAAAATTAACTCTTAAAATTTTTCATTTTTTGGTAGATGGACATTTTATTGACATAATTATGTCACCCAAAAAACTGAAGAGGTGAGTAATAAATATATCTCACATTTAAAAACTATCAAGAATTTCTAGATTATATCCTGCTTCTTTCTTTCAGGCAAAATTCTTTTCTATATTTGTAAAGATGGTAACATTTTGTCTCTTCATCTGCCACTGAACTAGAACAAACTTCTAATGATTGTTGAGGTTATTAAATTGTTTTTAAAAAGTATGAATTATGTCAAGGTCCTATTTGGTGTTTTATTTCTTCAAGGGATTTTTATTTAAATGTGCATTTGATATTCACTTCGATGACAACTAAAATGCCATCAGAGTGTTTCGAAGATGCTGTCAGTACATTTTATAAAAAATAACATTGTAATGCCAGTGCAAAACTAAGGAACTTGAAGTCAAGAATGCACTCACTTTGGTTGTATCATCAATTCAATGAAAAATGCATATTTATGGAGTTGTTCTTAGGATGTCAAAGGAGAGTAATGCAGATGCTATATTACTGAAAGAAAAGAAATCAAGGCATAGAATCTTAAAGATGATGTAAATTCTACCAGGTAAAGGGAATTTCAAGTCACAGTAGTCAAGGTGCCTTTGGAATAAAATACTATGATAGTATTGACAACCGTGAGGACTAAACACATCTCGACTGCCAAAATCGATGCCTGGGTCCAGAGAGGGTCAGTGGACATGGATTACAGTCTCATGTACTGTTCAATTACTGATAGTGGTCGATAATTTATAATTCTTTGAGGAAGGAAATGATGTATTTAGGCTGCTGTAATTCCAAGGCCTGACTTTTGTGAAGATACTCTACTCCCCAATCCTTTCTGTTTACAAATGAGAAGAATGGGATTGAAATCTTGGCACTACTCAGGATTGAACTTGGTGAGGGAGAGGTATATCTATATGTACATAACTAATGCCTAATTTTTTGGTAGAAAATAATTTGATTTAAGAATTCAAAGTATCAATGCTACTAAAGAGAAAAACTAAACATCACCTGCTGGTATTGTCTCTTCCTACTTAAGCCATGCTTGTTAGAATTCTTGTCCTTTTCCCTACCTTATCCCCAATCCCACTTTACCTCCTTTTCCCTTTTATGTGAATAACTTTGTGTTGTTATGATGTCTGCTCTTTTTTCTCAGGTTAGCGGGGGTAAGAGAATAGAGGGAATGGGTTCTATTTCTAAGTGGAATCATTTTACATTTATTTATAAACCATTATTTTTACTAAAAATTGCTGCAACTATTTAGGGTTATTTATGGTTTCATATAACAACAATAAAAAAGAGAAAAATGTTATTTTGAGTACATGAACACTGATTATACAAATATGAATAGATCCACAATGTATCCTCACAATGCTCTGAGTATTCTAGTAGATTCAAGAATGTAAACTAAAAATTACAAAGTGAAATGTGCTATGATGGTCCTGAGTATTATGAAAGCAAAGGAAATACAGATGCTAATTTTGTTCAGGAACTCCCTTCTGAGTTCTTTTAGTTACAAAGAAAGATTTTACTCTGCATAGTAGTTCAGGGAACCCAAGGGTGCAATGCCACTAGGCATCTCACTCACAGTGCTGGTAGATGGAGTTTAAAATTTTATTTATTTTATTTATGATTTTATTTCTAGGGAGAGGAGAAGAGAGGGAGAAAGAGAGTAAGATACAGATACATCAATGTGTGGTTGCCTCTCATACATCCCCTGCTGGGGACCTGGCCTGCTACCCAAGCATGTGGCCTGACCTGGAATCGAACCAGCAACCCTTTAGTTTGCAGGGCGGCACTCAATCCACTGAGCCACACCAGCCAGGGCTGGTAACTGGAGAATCTTAATGCCTCTAGACTCACCTTTCACCTCTCTCCATGAGACTACATGGTCTCTCTCATCTCCACTTAACTCTTGCTACTTCTTTCTCCTATTTTATCATCTTCCATTGATTTCTGATCATTCACAAGATGTTTTATAAAGAATTACCTTATATTCAACATTATTATAATTCAGCATCAGGGTCTACCACCGCCTGTGTGCTCTCTTTGTATTTCTCAGGTGAAATTCCTCATGTACAGAGAGAGAATGATTCTGATATTTTTTTAAATAGCCTAGATTTATTCATGTATAGTTCATATTAAATAATTGTACATGTTTTACATTTATAATTTGATGAGCTTGGGTACATGCAAACACCCATGAAACCATCACCAAAATGAACGTAATTGACATATCCATTACCTTCAAGTTTTTTCTCTTTCTCTCCCTGTCTCCCTCCACCTCCTTCCTCTTTTGTAAGGGCCCTTAATGTGAAAGCTAGCTCTTTAGAAAATGTACGTCACAATACAGTATTGTTGACTGTAAGTGCTACTACTCCTTTTCAAAACTTGTGTTAGAATGATAAATCTTTTATTATTCTTTTATTTTTTTTATCCTGACAAAGTCACTTTACTTCAAGTGAGTTTTTGGTAAAAACTTCATAATTGGAGCACATTTTGAATTCTTTCTTAAAATCTCTGTCTTTTTATTGATGTGTTAGACCAGCGGTCCCCAGTTTTTTTTTGGCACCAGGGACTTGTTTTGTGGAAGACAATTTTTTCATTGATGGGAAAGGGGGTGGGCAAGAGGTAGACTCACACTCACCCACCTCTCACCTCCTGCTGTGCATCTGGGTGTCTAAGAGGACAGGTACCAGTACTGGTCTGAGGAGTGCATTTGGGGACCCCTGGTTTAGACCCTTTATATTTATTATAAATATTGATATGTTTGAAGTTGGGTCATTTTATTATTTGATACCTCTTTTTCATTTCTCTTTTTTCTCTTTTGGGTTATTTGAACACCTTATATATTTTTGATTTATCTACAGTGGTTTTGACCTTTTGCAATTCTTACCAAACCCCTTTAAATATGTACCTCTCAATAATCCCTCTAAATGTAAATGAATTAAATACTCCAATGAAAAGACATAAGATAGTTGAAAGCACAATAAAACAACATCCACATATGTTGTCTAGAAGAGACCCAAATCAGATGTAAAAACATACAGAGACTGAAAATAAAAAGAAAAAAAATATGCAGATGCTAATATTTCATTCTTTTTTATTGTTGAATAATATTTCATTTTATGTATGTACCACAGCGTCTTTTAGCCATTTCTCTGTTGATAGGCGTTTGGGTTGCTTCCATTTCTTCACTATTGTAATTAATACCACAGTGAACATAGAGGTTAACGTATTCTTTTTGAATTTGAGTTTTGGGCTTCTTCGGCTATATTCCCAGAAGTAGAATTACTGGGTCATAAGGCAGTTTCCTTATTAGTAATTTAAGGAACCTCCTAATTGTTTTCCATGGGGGCTGCACCAATCTTTATTCCCATCAATGGTGCATAAAATTTCTCTGTTCTCCACAATTTTGCCAATATTTGTTCTTTCTTGATTTACTGATAATAGCCATTCTGACGGATGTGAGTGATATCTCAATGTGGTTTTAATTTGCAGTTCTCTGATCGTTAGTGACATTGAGCATCTTTTTGTATGTTTGTTGGCCACCTGTATGTCCTCTTTGTAGAAGTGACTATTCAGGTTCTCTTCCCTTTTTTAAAAATTTTATTGTTCTTTTTTTTTTTGTGCAGAGTAATATGAGTTCTTTATAAATTTCAAATATTAACCTTTTATCTGATGTGTCATTGCTGAATATCTACTCCCATTTCATAAGTTGTCTTTTCATATTGTTGATGTCCTCTTTGCTGTGAAAAAAACTTTTTAATGTGATGTAGTCTTATTTATTTGTTGTTTGTTTAACTTGCCCAAGATGTCTTGGAAAAATCATTGCCAAGAGAGAATTCAGATTTTACTGCCTATGTTTTTTTCTAGGATTTAATGGCTTTGAGTCCTATATTTATGTCTTCAATCCATTTTCAGTTTATTTTTGTATGTGGTGTAAGAAGGTAGATTAGTTTTATTATTTGCCTATATCTTTCCAATTTTCCAAACACCATTTCTTGAATGGACTGTTTTATTACATTATTTTTCTTGCCTCTTTGTAACATAGTATTTCTTGACTCTCTATGCTATTCCAGTGATCTGAGTATATGTTTTTATGTCTGCACCATGTTGTTTTAGTTACTCTACACTTGCAGTATAATTTTATATAAAGTAGTGTGATACTTCCAACTTTGTTCTTCTTTCTCAAGATTTCTTTGGCTATTTGGGTCTATTGTGGATCCGTACAAATTTTTGTATTATTTCTTCTAGTTATGGGAAACCACCACACCTATTTTGATATGGATTGCATTGAACTTATAGAGTTTTGGGGGTACTATGGACATTTTAACAAATTTAATTATTCTTATCAATGAGAACAGTATATTTTTTTCATTTATTTGTATCCTCTTCAATTTTTTCTTTAATATCTTATAATTTTTATACATGTCATATATGGCCTTTAATATGTTGAGATGTATTCCTTCTAGTCTCATTTTGCTGACTGTTGTTATCATAAATGGATGCTGAATTTTTCAAGTGCCTTTCTGCGTTTATTGATATAGTTGTTTTTACTCTTCATTTTGTTTATATGGTATATTATGTTCATTTTTGGATATTAACCAAACTTGAATCCCAGGAATAAACTTCACTATACCATTATGTATGATCTTTTTACTGTATTGCTGAATTCAATTTGCTAATATTTTTGAGGATTTTTTATTTTTATGTCCATCAGGAGTATTGGCCTATAATTATCTTCCTTTATAATATTTTTATCTGGTTTTGGAAGCAGGAGATTACTTGCCCCATTTGATGTGCTTGGGAGTCTTTCTTTTTCTTGAATTTTTTGGGAACAGTTTGGAAAGGAGAGGTGGACTTGTGTGTCCACTTCATTTGCCTGGTTATAGTAGTTTTCAGTCATAATTTCTTCAAATAGGTTCTTAATGCCTTTCTTTCTCTCTTGTCCTTCTGGTACTCCTTTTATACTAATGTTCTTATGTTTGATGTTGTCCCAGAGGTATCTCAAACTGCTCTTATTTTAATTATTATTATTATTATTATTGTTCTTTCTTACCCTGATTGGGTGTTTTTTGCTACCTTGTCTTTCAATTTGCTGATTCGATATTCCGCTTCATCTAATTGTTGATTCTTTCTAATGTATTCTTCATTTTATTGTATTCTTTACTTCTGATTCTGTTTGTGGTTTTTATGTCCGTTTTATGCTAAGTTCTAAGTTCCTTGAACCTCTCTGCTGTAACTGGGAAGCCTGGGGTCCAGCCATGTGACACCATGTACAAGCATTACATGAAGATCTGTGTGGAAGGAGAGTGGTTTCTATTAACAGGGTACCCAGTTCAAGGAGGCTGGGAGCATTCCTGCTTCGAGCCAACCTCTCCTGCAAAGCACAGGAATTCTCTTCTTCCCAGAATGACTGAAGTCCAAACCCATGCTCCGAAGTTCCCCATTATCGCTTATCTGTCCTTTTGGAGTCTCAAGATGGCTACACAAATGGGTCTCCATCCTCAGGCTCTCTCTCTAGTGCAGCCTTGTGGGTTTCAGCATCCACACCACCTCACACAGTTCTCTCTTTCTCCCTGGATCTGAAGTGTGGAGCCAGATCACTGAAGATGGTTGTGCAGGGGAAGCTCCATCCATGAGACTTGGATACTGAGACTGCCTGCACACTGGGGCTGAGAAATATCTCCAGTTCAAACCTCTGTGTGCTGCTCCCAGCCTCCATGTACTTCTCTCAAATTGAGCCCAAGGGCTGGCACCCTTCGAGGCACATAGCAGCATAGGCCTCTGCCTCTGCAAGCTGGCTTCTGATTGTGAGGCCTAAGCCCTAAGCACTCCCACCCACGGAGGGCAAAGAAAGAGAGTTAGACTTCTGCCCGTGTTCCGTTTTAAAGTCCCCTCCTAAAATCCTAGGCACTCTGGGAATGTCCAACCTTTCAACCAACATGGGCCAATTCAGCCATGTTTGTCTTGCTCCTTTTCCAGCTTCCATGTCCCCCAGGACAACGGAGCTCCTAAATATGCACAAGGGGGCAGCGTTTTGACCCAAGGTGGGGCATCCAGTCCCTGCTGTGGCTTGCTGATGACCACCATGTACACGTGTTTTCACCTTTATACCCTGCATCCTCAATGCAAGCTCCTTCTGGCTGGGCCATGAGCTACTCTGTTGCCAGGGCAATGAACACTGCTTTGTTTTTAGTTGCCTGGAGTCAACCTCCTCCTGCGACCCTTCCCTTCGGAGAGACGGGGTCTGCCATCTGCTGCTTCAATCTGCCACCTTAGTGTTCTTCTCCACCCCCTGCCTTCTACTAGTGGGGGCAGCAGATTTGGGTTCCCCCTCGCTACTTAGCAATTTGGCCAGACCTGCCCCCCATTACATTATAACCATTGTCTTGAATTCTGTGTCTGGGAGATGGCTTTTCTCTATTTCATTTAGTTCTTTTTCTCGAGAGTTCTGTTCTTTCATTGGGGAAATGTTTCTTTGTTTTTCCATTTTGGCTGACTCTATGTATTTATTTCTACTTGTATGTATTAGGTAGGTCTGCTGTTTCTCCCAGTGTTAGTAGGGTGGTCTTATTATAGTAGGTGTCCTATGGTGCCCAGTGGTGCGTTCTACCTGATTTCATGAGCTGGGTGTATCAGAAGTATTGCTTGTATGGGTTATATGTGCCTTCCTGTTGTAGTTGAGTTTTGATTGCTGTTATCACATTCATGGTTAGGGTCGAGTCTCAAGCTTGCTCAATATGAGGATTGGCCATGACCACAGTACGCAAGGTGCAGTGGGGGGGCTGACCACATAAAGTAGAATTTTCTTCAGCAGGGTTGGGATGCGGATATCGGCCTGCAGTGCCCATGGCGTTATGGCTGAGACATGAGACAAATTCACACAGACCACTGAATCCTGTGGAGGAAAAGGGACAACAGGGCCACTCTCTCAAGGGGAGAGTGCTTTGGAGTGCCTTGGTCACACTCTCAAGAGAAGAGCGCCCCAACCCTTGCCTTGACAGGCTTTTATTGCTTTTCTGGGTACATTGCATGGAGGATGGTTCTCATTTACTATGCACAGGTTTGCTGTAGGTGATTACCTTTTACAGATAATAAAGGAAAGAATGTTGCTAATTACTTCTAAGAGAAGGATGTTACAGATCCAGGGGAAAGTGGTGGAACTGGTTATACTCCATACTTGGGAGGTTCAGCACAGACTTTGGGAAGTTACTTTACAGATATGCAGTAAACTGTTGTTGCCTCAATCCAGGGTGAGGGAGTTTTAGCAAAAGCAAGTCTCATAGCAGCCTAGGTGCAATGCAGGCCTGATTCCCCATGGGAGAAACTGTCCATGGGCATGGGTCCTGTGTCACTCTCCATTGGCCCCACCAAGTGGGAGCTGGGTCTACGCCACGAATAACAGTCTCCTATAGGGTTGGTATCTATCAAGACCTCTGTTTGGATGGGCCACTTGTGGAGCTAATCAGCTCATGCTGTCCTGTGTGTGAATCCAGCCACTTGGTGTGTTGGTTTGTGGCCTCTTGGAAGGGACTCTAGTGTAGGTCAATGTCAGAAGCTACCTCTGACAGGTCCAGAACAACCTGTTAGGAGCTACAGAGTGATTTATAGTTGGAAGCTCCCTGTGCTGGGCCTGTGTGCGTGTGGGAGGGGCCAAGCTGTTTAATAAGGCTTGCTTCCACCAATAGTGGGTTTGGACAGATCACAAAACCCCAAAGCACCTCAAGATGTAACAGGGTGCAGCCAAGGGGAGCCCCAAATAGGGATTTGTAATGGGGTCCAGAACTCAAGGTGTCCAGGAAATATTAGAAAAATATATATAGGATGTCCTCACCCCCACAAGTCTGAACTGGAGGGAATGGGACTTCTGGAGCAGGGCCATTCAGAGCTATTTTGTATAGCAGCAGCTTCACAGCTAACCTCTGGCATGGTCATTTAACATATGTATAACCTTTAACCGGTTTCATAGATATGTTAAATAGCTGAGACCATGCTTTTTGCCAGGGGAATGGAAGCGACTTCCACCCAAGATGTAACTGGGAGGCAATTCTCCCTGCTCACAGCACCTGTGTGAGAGCTTAGAGATGATTGGCTCCATGCCATGGGGCCACACCTGCCCACAGTTACCATGGCAGCCCAGAAAAACTGGAGGAATATGAAGTGCTGGCAGGTGTAGCCAATTGAAGGAGGAGTCGGAAATGGGGCTGCAGAGGAAGATTGGCGGGGGGATTTAAACCCAGGCACGGCAGCCATGCCAAGGGAGAGAAACACATGACTTTTGGCAGTAGGGGAGAACCTCGCAGCTTTGGGGCTCCCTTTGCCACACAGTTTAGGAAGTTGGGAAGCAAGAGGTAGCAGCAATGCAGAACTCTCTTAGCAGTTTGAAAGAATGCAGGAGAGATGCTGCGGGAAGGGAACTCAGGACCACATGGGTGTGGTAGGAATTACCCCATGGCTTGGGCAGAGGTCAGGACCACGAGGGTTGCTCCTTTTGCGACGCGGCCTAGGAAGCAGGAGAGACTTTGCCTGGAAGAAAAGGGGGAAAGGACTCTTGCTGGTGGGCCATGAGGAGGTGCCACATGGCTTTGGATTAACTGGAGATTGTGGTGGAGACACAGTTGATGGTGTCAGAACCGAGAGGCTGCCTGAATCACCACAGACTTCTACTTCTTTTCCTGAGATACGGTACCCTGGACTGGGCAGGGGAAGAAGGAAGGACTGTGTATGTTTGTGGGTATTCTACAGATCAGTATTTTACAGCTTTTTTTTTAAAGCTTTTCTTTATTTATTGAGAGAGGAGAAGGGAGGGAGAAAGAGAGGGAGGGAAACAGCAATGTATGGTTGCCTCTCACATGGCCCTCACTGGGGACCTGGCCCGCAACCCAAGCATGTGCCCTGACTGGGAATCAAACCGGGACCCTCTGGTTCCCAGCTCGCGCTCAATCCACTGAGCTACACCAGCCGGGCAGGAACTTTAGTATTTTAAAGAAGACATTAAGTCATTACTCCAAGCCTGTGTAACTTGTAAATAAGTAATTCCTTTCCTTTTCACCAGTCTCTGGCATTGAGAGATGTCTTTCCTTTGGCGGTGAGCATAATGAACCTAGAACTGGGTGGGGGACCCCAGGAGCACAAGAGGGATCCTTTTGGTAACCGTATATCATTGGGTGCCCCCACCCTGTTCTGTAACAAAGATGTATCAGCTCCCCTTTAGGCTCTGCCTGTTAAAGACACTCAGGCAGTACTTGAGTTGTGTGAGGCACATTGCAGATAGGGGAAGTGATGTTCATCAGGTTAACAGGTTCAACTTGGCACAAGTGTTGGGTGTGAGGCCACTCAGCAAATGTCTCAGGGTACGTGGAGGCCAGTCACTACCTGCCTGAGGCCTATGGACCTTTGCAGAGGGACTGCATCTCAGGAAGTCTTCAGGGTGGAGCCAGTTTTGTTCCTCAGGCTCTAACAGATTGAGATTTTTCCCTGTGGAGGGCAGGCTAAAGGCATGCAGCTGTTTCTCTTTGTGTGTCTCTGACATTCCTCCAGTTTGCCTGGAATTCCTGGAGAGTTTAAGAAAGATTGCAATACAAGCTTATGCTGATTGCAGCTGGCAGAGTTAATGGCCTTGAGTGAGTTGGGTAGGGTGGGGCTTCTGGGAGTATTCACGGTGGGGTTAGTGTAGCTCACCAGGCTGATGCCCTGTGGGGAAGAGTGCTCAACTCAGGAAAAGTGGCATCCAATGGCAGTGAGGGAGGAGGACTCAACACAGGGGCACTGTTGGCTTTCCCTTCAGCCCTCTTCCCAAAGCACACAAGTCATTCTCTCCCCTGCGTAAAGATTCTTCCACACTTAAAGCCTCCATTCTCCACCAAAGCCCAGGGTGAGTACCTATGAGTGGAAGTTTGTTCGCTTTTCTTTAAGAAGGTGCCTCAGTTTTAAGCAGCCTTGCATTTTAACCAGGAGGACAGAATCCGCTTTTCACAGCCAGATATTATGTGGCTTCTCTTCCTAGCATTGGTGCTCTCTGCCGAGGAGCCAAAGTGGGACTGAGACCCTCACTCTTCATGGGGACCTCTGTAACTGAGATACCCCTTCAGGTTTTTAACTCTGGCATGTGGGTGCTGGGCCATCTGGTTGCATGTTTGGACCTGTTAAGAGTCTCGCTTGAAGTAGTTTCTTCTGTATATGCTTTACCATAATACTTCCATGCTCAGTTAGTCTTCAGATAGTTATCTAGTTTTATTTTTCTATAATTTAGTTGTAGTTTTGATGTGGTCATGGGAGGAGGTGAGTAGTTTCCACTTACTCTGCCATCTTGGACAAGCTTCTTTTTCTTTTTTATTTTCAAATGCTTTATTTAAAAATTTAGCATTTATTTGTTTTATTTATTGTTGTTCAGTTAGTTGTCCCGCATTTTTCCCCATTGCTCACCGCTACCCCGTCCTCCCCTACTCCCACAGTCAGTTCCCCAACATTGGCCATGCCCATGAGCCTCTATTTTTTAGTCTTTGTATACAATAATAGTTATCAATTTCTTGACTCAGACAATTATGAAAAATCATGCTTCAAATTTTAAAAATCAACATATAACTATACTTAATTTGTTCTTTTTTTTTTTTTTTAGATTTTATTTATTTATTTTTAGAGAGGGGGAAGGGAGGGAGAAAGAGAGGGAGAGAAACAGCAATGTATGGTTGCCTCTTACATGGCCCTCACTGGGGACCTGGCCCGCAACCGAGGCATGTGCCCTGAATGGGAATCGAACCGGGACCCTTTGGTTCCCAGCCCGCACTCAATCCACTGAGCTACACCAGCCAGGGCCTAATTTGTTCTTGATTACTGAAAATACTTTGAATAAAGCTTTGTAATATAATGTTTTTATTTCCTGATTCATACAATTGGTACATAACAATAATTTTTCAGAGGTTATTATAATGGTCAAATGAGTGAATAGTTGTAAAACTATGCTTAACACACAGCAATTTAAAATAATGTATACTTAGTATTTTTTTGCCCTGGCTGATATAGCTCAGTGGATTGAGCGCGGGCTGGGAACCAGGGGATCCTGGTTTGATTCCCAGTCAGGGCACATGCCTCGGTTGTGGGCCGGGTCCCCTGTGGGGGCCATGTGAGAGGCAACCATATATTGCTGTTTCTCTCCCTCTCTTTCTCCTTCCCTTCCCCTCTCTCTAAAAATAAATAAATAAATAAAATGTTTAAATAAATAAATAAAATAAAAATAAATAAAATAAAATAATGTATACTTAGTATTTTTGTGTATGTTATTGTTTCTTTACATAATAAATTGTCAATAGTTCTGAGATATACTTGAGGTGGTATGATTTCAGGTATTTTTGAAACACTCACAAAAAAGGCTCAAACACTGCAGTTTTGACGTGGTTATGTATGAAAGCAAATATCCCGGTTAGATAAAAATATCCAAAAAGTTCACTCTCTTAGTTCATCAATCAGACTGTGTGACCTGTAGACACATGCATACCTGGAAATGTAGTCATGGAAAGAAGTGTGCAGTTTTGTTTTATTTAAACATTATGTGGACAAGCAGTTAAATCTCATTTGGAAATCTGGAGTTGGTGTACAGCAGTTTGTCTACATCATACCTTTTCACTTGTAGTGAATATAATTACATCCACGGAGCTAACACTAGGCCTCAGGATAGTAAGATATTCTAGAACTGCAACTTTCAACTGGTGTGCCACAAGAATTTTTCAAACATGCAGTACCTGACTACTTAGTCAGGTGCACTGACTTCTTTTCCCTTAGATTGTTAAATTAAAAAAAAAAATGACAATGGCCAGAACAGTGGCCTTTCAGAGTGAAGGATACCTATTTTTCTGTCTGATTGGCAGAAAATATATTTTTTGGTGTCCCACATAATTTTAGTAATTAGTTTATGTGTGTCATGAGGAGAAATTGGTTGAAAATTGCTGTTCAAGAACAAGGAGATAATGTCATCATCACTTTTGTTAGCGTTAAATAGTACACTTTCTGCAGTATCATATGGAATTTCTCTAATGCTTTTGTAAATTTATTTACTCCAAGTTTAGTTTGTTACCTTTAGGTACACTTACTTTTTCTATCAGATTTTTGAAGCACAATTTACATAGAACAAAATGCAAGGATATTGTATAAA